>CM054820.1:2701436-2719436 GCA_028984105.1 Lavandula angustifolia | reverse complement strand
AGAAAGGGCACATGGTTCTTCAAAATAATAATGTCAGTAGGTAATAAAATGTAAGTACGTAATCTACTGTATTTGCAATATACTCCCTCCGGCCTATGATTCTTATAACAAAAATTTTCGGCACGGTATTTTAGAAGAGTGGTTGGTTGTGAATATAGATGTGGGGCCCTCAAATAAAGTGTTTGTAATAATTTTCTATTTTAGAAAATATTACAAGAATGGTGGAACGTCCCGAAAAGGAAAATGTTATAAGAATTGTAGGACGGAGGGAGTATTACATTAATAATAAATAATAATAAAAATAGTAGTAGTAGTAGTAATTTGAGTCTCTTTATAATGATAATAAAAATAATCTTTTTCACATATTATGATAGTACAATTTAATAATTATTATATTTTATATTTTATAATAATCATAATAATAATCCTCATTAATAAAATCTAATTTTTTTATAATTAGTAATCAATAATATATTTTAGTAATAATTTTGATGAAATTATAATATAGAATATGTAGAATAGGTCGCTATATAGGATAAATACTTTTCAGGAAAAAAATATGCCTTTTGAGATAAATTTATGAAATAAAGTGAAGAATTGACTCATCACAACTACTCGGTTGTAGTTTTTAACTTTTCACCAAGTCTGATTTGACGATTCGATTATATGAATTGAGTTATATGCAGTAGAACCTCCATAATTTAATACTCAGTAAATTAATAATATCTTTAAGATAATGTTTTTCTCTGGTTTCGACTCGGGCTAGTGTAAAAAATCTTCAAATTCGATAAAATAATAATTTTTAAAAAAACTACTATGTAAATATATGGTCCCATCAATATTATAAATTAATAATTATTTAAAATTATCAACAACACTAAGACAATATTGTGAAATATGATTCTAGTGTCGTTAAAATTAAAATCTAATTGAATCTCATCTCTAACTTTTCTAATTGCATAAAAAAGTTCAAATGTTGTTTTCTCGAATTGGATGATAAAAAATGTGAAGAGTTAAGTGATTCATTGCACGGAATTGGTTCAAAATGAATTGTATTATCTTTAGTATTTTTTAGTGTTTATTGTTCATGAATGTTAACTATATTATTGTCCTTGTTTTTTTTAAATGAATAAATTTATTATTTCTTAACAAATTAATATAATCCATTATTTTTAGATAATAAATAGTAAAATGACATTAAATATTGTTGGGTGATGATTCAATCCTCAGCATGATCATACTTGTGGGAAATGATTCTATCTTCTATCTTGAATCACGCTCGGTAGCCTCGTGCTCGACTTGTGAAGATTTGAAGATCCCAAAACCCTATCCGACCCGGTGAACCATTTCTTTGTATTCGTATTTGTCTCCGAGGTTTCGGACTCGGTGACACTCTGCTTCTGGTCAAGGCGCTCGGTAGCTCATCGGCCTCGAGCACCGGTGTAGAAGACTCGGTGAATCTTGGACTCGGCGGGAGCGATATCGAGAGAGTCGGTTGAGCCGAACTCGGCGGAGTAGTTCACCGGACTCGAGCTGATTTTCGATAGACCTTTCTCATTGTCTATCTACTGAATACAAAATCAGACTCAGCATCGGCTGACAGTCTTCTGAACTGTCTAAATCTTTTGATAAGCTATCAGTGTTATCAAGTTCGAGGAAGAGAGAAGTCAACTTCAGTTGCCTCGAAGTTTGTTCTGTCTCAACCACCACATCCACCTCGACGAATGACAAGCATACACGTGTCGTCTCACCTACTAAAGCTACAGTCAACATATTTCCGTAAAAGGTGGGAAAGTACACTGTTACCTACACAAAAGAGCCGTTTGCTACCGCAAAAGAGGGAAAAAGAAGAAGATCGTCTCCAACGGATCTATTCTTCTCTCCACTCTATAAATAGAGGGATCATTCAAGATTTGAAGCTAACCAACTCACCCACTATCCAAGAACACATAGAAGCAAGAAACACACAGAGCATTCAAACGAGCGAAATTAACGACTAAGTCTTCCGCAAGAATCAACCGAGTTATCTCCGGCGAAAGACTACATACAGCTCAAAAGGAACCAAGCTGAACCGACATAAGCTTCTAGTATCCAAGCGGCTCGACACGAACCTATAGCTAAACCATCACGTTCGTTGCTCTAGATAGCTACATTCTCGTTCCTTATCCCTCTAACCCTAAGCTCACTTGTTATATCCATAGCTTAGACGAAGGAGTTCACATTTGAACCCAATCCTTATTGTATAAGGACTCCTTCATTGTTGGAGAAGTTTGTCAAACACTTAAAGTTTGATAGAAGTGTAAGCCGGGACTTGCTCGAGTATAATCCCCAAGCCACGGCTTTGTCCGGTGTACAAGGCGGCCGAGACTAACTCGAGTATAATAAATAGCCTCCTCGATCTATCGGGACAAATGGACGTAGGATTGTTGATATCCGAACCACTTTAAAAATATACGTGTCGTTTACTTACATGTTTCATTGATTTTACTGTGCATACTGAACATCATATTTAAAATCGATTTAACTGTCTCAGTATTCTGAACTTCTTATCTACTGAATTGAGACTTGCATAAAACGTTTTCCTCATTAAAACTGATTTGGGCCTACACAATTCCGCACACTGAACTCTCACTGATCGATCCTGAATCGACCTAGTCGGTTAGCGAGATCTCGGTCGAGTCGGTACTCTTTTAGCCTTTAACACGATTCGAAACGGTTATGCAGTTTGTTGAACTATTTCGATGCGGCACCTTCCTGAATAGGACTGTTCATGTTCGAAAGTTGAGAAATTTGGATTCAGGTGTATTCACCCCCCCTCTACACCTGAACTCACTCACGGGACCAACAATTGGTATCAGAGCAGGAGTTCTTTGACTCTTGTTATCTTTGAGACTGGTCTATTCGAACGGATCCGAGGGAAAGCGTTTTTTCACTGCATATCACTCTACATTCATATCATTATTCTTCATGGCTGATATGTCAGGTATAAGGATGGTACCTATGTTCTCGGTGGAGAACTACGGAGTATGGCGAGTCAGGATGGAAGCTCATCTGACATCCCTCCATGACAGTATGACTGAAGTGCTTGAAGATGGACCTATCGTTCCTATGATTGATAGTGTCGTGACTCAGGACCAAGCT
This sequence comes from Lavandula angustifolia, assembly GCA_028984105.1. Taxonomy (NCBI): domain Eukaryota; kingdom Viridiplantae; phylum Streptophyta; class Magnoliopsida; order Lamiales; family Lamiaceae; genus Lavandula; species Lavandula angustifolia. The sequence goes on along the minus strand of CM054820.1, from coordinate 2,716,295 downwards.
CAAGGAGGAGGAATGGTGACTGGGAAGAAGATCCCCAAAGACAGAAGTCTCTTCACTCCTGAAGAGAAGAAGCTTCACAATCTAGATCGAGTCGCCAGGAATGCTATACTAACCACCCTTAGTGATTCTTATCTTGGCAGGGTTCAGGAATGCAAGGCTGCTAAAGAACTCTGGGATGCTCTTGCGCTTACCGAGTCGAGGGACTCGAAGATTAAAGCCAACAAATTAGCGGCTGGAACTCCAAAAGTTGGAAAGCTTGTCTCTCATGCCCGGGGACAAAATCGAAGATCTAAACGTCGAGTTACCAATCGATGAATTCTATCAATGGGGTCAGGAAAGACATTCAAGCAACGAGAGATGAATCGAAGATTCCGAGGGCACGCCGAACGGACCTTTGGACACCTTTTGCCACTTTATTGCGACATTCCGATTTAGATGCTTTGTGTCTCCCGACCATATCTTTTCGAATTACGAGGCGAGAGGAGTATGAGTTCGACGGACCTCAAAGAAAGGCCGAGAGGCGAAGGCGATACGAAGATTGACCATGCTTTCAAAGCTACGATAAGCACGGCATCTCCCGCTACGAGCAAGACGACGAGTAAGACCGAGCCTTCACTCAGCGACCTACAAGAAGGAAGTCTAGCTCGAAGTACGCGGCCTCGCGATGAAGTATCGAAGGAGAAAGAAAGGCGTAGAAAACCGGACCAAAGCATGCCGAGATACAAAAGGTAAGTCGAATATACACCTAAACGCGCTCCCGATACTCAATCTTCTCGAATGCGAAGAAAGATAACTCGGCACCCTCAAGGGATAGTGCAACCAAAGAAGAAAAAGTCATCACTTGCTACAACCGCAAGAAGCGGGGACATTATCGGTATGATTGTCACGAGCTCGATAGTCTTTGAACGCGCAGCACGCAAGGCAAGGAGAGAGAAATTCGCCCGAGAAAAGACAATCCTACATAGGCTGGCGAAATCTCGGACGACTCGAAGAGATCGACTCCTTTATGGATTCATCGACGATGAAGCGGCTTTCATGGCCTTAGAGCATGAAGCGAGATGAATCAACCGAAATGTGCATGATGGCGGGCGAAGAGGATGAGGTAAATTCTCATGAACCGGTTAACTCCTCTTCACACTTTGCACACACGACACTATTTCGAGTGCGGATGGGAATTTGGACATCTCGACCGCATATGAAGATCTACTAGATGAACAAATTCGAGATGAGTGCAGCTCGGTAAGACTCTTCGGGAGTTGGATACCCCCGAAAGTGGAGAATCGGAGACTTTCTCAAGAGAGTCGGGTTGTTCCGAGGCCGAAGGACTTGTGTTGGGACTCGGGGAGGAGATAAACTCTCTGATGGCCAAGTCTCGGCATCAAGAAGATCGGATTTCGGTCTTGACCAATGACTTGACTCGAAAGATACTGGGCCGAGTCTCTTGAAGCAAGCTGTCGGGACTTCGGACCGAGCACGGCCGCACCGAAGAAAAGTGATGATGTCCGGAGGAACCCGATGACCGAGAGGTATATGGGCGCGAAGAAGAAATTGGAGGCTATGCTAGCAAGCAATAAGCCAAAGCAACGCAAGGAAGGACTTGGATTCGGTCTAGGAGCTTCCTCATACGCCCCATACACTCGAAGTACGGCTTGGCGATAGATTTGTTCGAGGGGAGACTATCAACGCAGATATACCGAACCCCCTAACAAAGAACAAACGAGAAGATGAAAGCACCTCATCCCACACATCAGCATTCGACAAGAAGATCAATGTCAAGAAACCCCGGTTCGGTCAAGGGGGAACCAAAGAAATCAAACTTGGCGGATCGGCATGGACCTCCGAAGGCGACGCATCTGCTCGAGTATGGATCATATTATTATGAACCCATAGTCCAAAGAGGCTCCAAAGGTCAGAAGAAGAAAAAGGCCGCACAGAAGGCAAAGGTCAGCAGTCCACCAACTCAGAAGATCGGGACTCCCGAACCTCGAAGCCTCGAAGTCAGTCGTGACCGGTCCGGTGGTCGATATGTTGACTCCAGTGGAAAGAAAATGTCTGAAACCACCAGGGTTGTTAGACAGATTTGGGTTACTAAAACTAACATCTAAGGACCCAAAATCAAAAATAAAGGGTACCTGAATATAATTATTTATATGTGTACTATCGGAGCCTATTTTGGGCAAAGAATGCGTATGGAGGGAACGATGCTGCGACCTCGAGACATGATCAATGAGATGCGTCTGAAATTTGGTGTGAAGGTGGAGTATTATAAGGCCCGCGTGCTAGAAATAATGCGATTCAATTGATTTATGGGAGTCACGAAGACTCGTACAAGATGCTCCCTCGATATTTGCACATGTTGAAGCGGGTAAACCCGGAACGGTAACTAATCTTCGTGTCGACAGCGACGGGAGGTTCGAGTACGCGTTTGTTGCATGGGGCCAGTCGTCCCCGCATTTATGTGGCATTTAAGGAAGGTGATTGTAGTTGATGGAACTCACTCGAAGGGAAAGAATACCGGCATTCTCTTTGCCGCGATTACTAAAGACTACAACGAACAGACTTGTACCGCTCGCCATTGGCATTAGACCAATTGAGAACAATGACTCATGGGCGTGGTTTCTACAGAATCTTAAGCGAGTGTACGGTTCGAGCGGTGACCTACTGATCGTGTCTGACCAGCACGTCAGTATTAAAAATGCTGTCGAAGTAGTGTTTCCTGGAGTTCCTCATTGCCTTTGCAACGTCCATCTTAATAACAAGCTCACTTCTTACAAGAATGAAGTACCCTACATGTTCCGTCAGGGCGACCTTGCATACCGTGAGTCGGAGTTTAGGAAGTACATGGCATCAATCCTCGTGGCGAGTGAAGGAGCATACAACAAGCTGATAGAGATTGGTCCCGAACGTTGGGCACGTTCGCAATGTCCGCGGCGTCGCTACAGCTTTCTATCATCAAATAACGGAAGACTTTTGTGGGCCCGTCGATTGCCGATTTGCTCGATGATAGACACGATACGAGCAATTATGGAGTCATGGTGGGATGAAAGGCGTCAACTGCTGAGTGAGAATAGCCATTTGTTGGTGGACGTTGCGAAGAGGAAGTTAAGCGCGCAGATTGAACTTGCACGCTCATATACTGTCACCTTAACCGCCAGAGGAAGATACAAAGTCAACGACGGGAGAAATCACAACTATAAGGTGGATTTGGAGAACCAAACGTGCACGTGTCACGAATTTGATATGGACCTAATACCATGCTCCCACGCTGCCGCTGCGATTCTGTATGAATTCTTTTACACTTTTTAATCACTTATTATATATCTAACACATTTTTTGTTTGACAACGAAGGAGAGCGGAGACCAATTTTACAACTATGTCCACAATATGTACACTACAAGCAACCACAGGGATATTTACGAACATCACTTTAATTCGTTACCTGCATTGGAGCTTTGGACCATTCCTGACCATATTCGAGATGCAGATCCACTGTTACCACCCCTAGCGAAGCGTCAGGCCCGGTCGCCCAAAGCGAGACGTTACCGATCGGGAGCGGAGGCCTCCACAAGCTCAACTCAAGGTCGTAGCGAAAAGTGTGGTGTTTGTCACGAAAGAGGCCACACAAGGAGGACATGTTAATTGAGGGAGACACAAGATTAAATTTGCGGTGTCTTAGTTCAAGTTTATTTGTGCCTATATTATTTGAAGTATGAAGTTTGTTTAACGAAACCATAAATTGTTGAAACCCTAATTCGGTATGGTTGTTTAACGAAACCCTAAATTGCCGATCCATGGATCCTTGTCCGATCGATCGGACTATTTAATTAGATTTACATTCACTAATTAAAAAATAAAAAAATAAAAATATATATGTTCCGATCGATCGGCCTTGTCCGATGGATCGGCCATACCCATTTAAAATTCAAATTTATATATGTCCGATCGATCGGCCTTGTCCGATCGATCGGACATATCTAATAAAAAAATTAAAATTTATATTTTATATGTTCCGATCGATCGGACAAGGCCGATCGATCGGAACGGTTATATTAAATATATAAATTTTAATTTTTTTTAATTAGTTGACTTTTAAAATTTTTAATATGGCCCGATCGATCGGACAAGGCCGATCGATCGGACCATATATAAATTTTAATTTTTTTAATTTTAAGTAAAAACGTGATACCAGTGATTACCGGTCACAATGTATTATTTTATTGAAATTTGACTATAAAACTATTCGTGCCGACAGCTGTATATACAATCCAATCCGACCGATAGAATGATTAGGGGATACCCCAACTACTATTCATTAAAACCCCAAATACTATTCCTCTAAACCCTCAAAACCCTTGATCAAAACCCCAAATACTATCGATCGGAACCCTCAAAAATCGAATTCGAGCAAGGAAAAGTGATATACGAAGAGGATATTGATGATATCATTAATAATTATGAAATATAATAATAGAGACATTATAAAAAAAAAATTCCACTTCTTCTCATATTTTGAAAAATGAGTTCATTTTTTGTATAAAGTCATAAGTACTTCTATCATTCAAGAATGATTCATGTTTAATTTTGCTAATGTATAGATATATATAAAGCTTTATTACACTATTTCATAATATTCCCCTGAAATATTTATCAAATATTTATTTTAAAATTTATAATTTTTTATGAGTTTATTTCAATTATATTGATTTTTTTAAGTATAATTTTGATTATTAATAACATCCTAATTTTAAAAAAAATATAATATGGTCTGATCACGATCTTTTGATTATTTAGAAGATTTTGATTATTTAGAAATTTTGATTATTTTAGAAATTTTGATTATTTAGAAATTTAAAAATTTTGATTATTTAGAAATTTTGATTATTTAGAAATTTATAAATTTTGATTATTTAGAAATCAACAGTAGCTCATCCGTAATTTTGATTATTTAGAATTTTTTTTTTTTAACATAGTCAATTTATTTTTTTATTTTAGAAATTTAAATAAAAATAATAATATGGTCCGATCGATCGGACCTTATATTTATTTTTTAATTTTTTTTTAGAAAATTCAAAAAATGTGCAAATTTAAAATTCAAAAAAATATTGTGCCGATTTGAGTATATATATATATTTTTTTTATTTATATATATATATATTTTTATATTATTGTGCCGATCGATCGGGCTATGCCGATCGATCGGCACGTATAATTTTTTCTTAATATTATATATCTATATATTTATATATTTATATATTGTATATTTATATTATATATTTATATATAATATAAATATATTGTATATTATATTTATATTACATATTATATTATATTTATATTATATTGTATATTATATTGTATATTGTATATTACATATTATATTGTATATTATATTTATATTAGATATTATAGTGCCGATCGATCGGGCTGTGCCGATCGATCGGCACGTAAATATATTTTATATTATATTTGTATATTATATTTGTATATTATATTTATATTATATTTGTATATTATATTTATATTACATAGCCGATCGATCGGGCTGTGCCGATCGATCGGCACGTATAATTTTTTTTTAATATTTATGTATATTTATATATATATGTGCCAATCAAAATACATTAATGTTTCAAAACACTTCAAAATTCATATAATTTTTTTTAATATTATATATATCTATATATTTATATATTTATATATTGTGCATGTGCCGATCGATGGGTGGCACGTATACTTTTTTTTTTAATATTTATGTATATTTATATTTATATATGTGCCGATCAAAATACATTAATGTTTCAAAACACTTCAAAATTCATACACAGTTCTAAAATTCATACATTAATGTTTCATTCATACACACTTCAAAATTCATACATTACCAATATCACACATTTCAAAACATTTTTGACCCATCCAATTACGATATTTCACCATGTTTCGCTCTTCATTACCCCATACCCGAGTGGGAAAACCGATGAGGAGACGCTCTATAGTCATGCATGTAAATACCCCGCAACTATACGCATCCAATTGCAAGTCTTGCTCTTCATCATCCATAAGCACAACCGAGGGCCTCTTACCTCCCGGGAATGGATAACCATATGCATTACACGCCCAATAGTTCCCGTGCAATAAGAATCGCGCTATACATTTCCGGAAAGCTATAAGGCATTTGACGCGCCAATTGAATACATTTGGATCTCTAAAATCATTTTTAGAGTCAAATATCTCAAGCTTCCAATCTGAAATACATAACCGCAATACGAAACAATGGTGTGCTGCCAAGATTGGAAATATGATCTACAATAGATATAAATATATAATTTAGAACCTTAAAATTATTATATATAAAATATATAAATAGTACTCACATATTTGGCGGAGTACCAATCCCTTGTCCCAAGTTCTGGATTCCCCTTCACGCACTGCAAATCCTCCTCTTTCGGAACCCATTTATAATCATTATCAATCGCTTAATAAATAATAAAAAAATTATTACCTGGCGCTTAAAAAAACGGGCTATATCACGCTGATCGGCGTCATTAAACGACCACCGTAAATAACGAGGATAACCATCGGGATTTAGAAGGGTCGCACAACGAGCTCCAAAACTTGGAATGGCCTCATATGCCCACACCTATATTACAATATAAATGTATCGAATTATTTCAACTAATAAAAAATTATAAATTAGTAATAATTAAGTTGTCAACAAATATTATACCTGTAGTGCCCAAATCGGCCCGTAGAGATTATACTTAGATCCTACGAGGTCGAAGGAATTTGGTACGTAACTGAGGTAGTGCAACATGGCCTCGTAGGTAAAAGCACCCCATGGGAACGCATTCCATTGGTCCATATCATCAGCCAATACCCATATCCATGTATCAATTTTCTTAGTCTCTGCAGGAGCATAGAACCAGAAGAAAAGAGCTAAAATATTCGACAACTTAATCAAGTCATCATCTGAAACGCCATCGGGCTCATATTTACAAAACCAGTTTAACAAGTGCTTTGCTTCAATCGGTCTCCCACCATTGAATCTGTCGTAGACCCCGGATTGAGTAGGATGATAGAATGCTGACATGTCAAAACTACACTCGCCGAACATGAGCCCAGTAACCAATGCAAACTCCGGATGAGAGAAACAGATGTTCTGACCAACATAATTAAACCAAACCTCCGAAGGTCGTACCGAAATCTCATAGCATAATAGCTGGTGAAGAGCCCGCATAGCATTCTTACCTTCTGGCCAACCCACTATGCCCCGAACCGGCCGCAAACAAACCGTTTGATTAAATCCACACCACCCCCGCAAACCTAATTTCGTCTAATCAAAGTCCCTAAATTATGCTTATAATATATTGTGATCCTCGGAGAAACGTCTCGTAGTGCTAGTCGTTTAAAATTGACCTATATATAACAATTAATATTTAATTAAATTATAATTAACAGTTATAATAATTAAAAATAAACTCAAAAAAAAAAAAAAAAACGTCTTGACCGGTCGGACCGGTCGGCAGTGAGTATCGGCCGCCGCCGCTTCAACCATTTTTTCCGGCGATTTCTACCTCAATTTCACCAATTTTCACCCAATCTAAACAAATCTATATTATACACACTAAACCCAACATATATATTTTATAAAAAAGCACTTTTAAACATGTAATTATACATTAATTTCACATCTAAAATTTAATTTTATTGCAAAATAAATACTAACCTCTTCCATTGTTACGGTTTCGAGCGGTCTGAAAGATCCTAGGCGTGCCGACGTGAGTAGCTTTCGTGCCGTCGATTCAATGTGCCGATTTGAGTGTACCGATTTAGTGTGCCGAAGTGTGGTGTGTGTGTGTGCCGAAATCGGTGTCGGTGTGTGTGCGTATGTGTGTGTGCGTATTTATATATGTAATAATATATATATATATATATATTATTTATGAATATATATATATATATATATGTATATTTATATATATATATATATTATTGTATTTATATATATTTTATATATATATTTTATATTATGAAATATTATATAAATATTTTATATTTATATATATTAATATTTTATATTATATGTGTGTGCCGATCGATCGGCACGTATAATTTTTTTTTTTTTAATATTTACGACATATATATATATATTTTTATATCTAGTGCCGATCGATCGGGCTGTGCCGATCGATCGGGCACGTATAATTTTTTTTTAATATTTACGATATTTATATATATATATATTTATATTTATGTATATTTATATGTGCCCGATCGATCGGGCTGTGCCGATCGATCGGCACGTATAATTTTTTATATATATATATTTTTATATCGATCGCATAATTTTTTTTAAAATTTATGTATATTTTTATATATAGTGCCGATGCCGATCGATCGGCACATATAATTTTTTTTATTTTATATATATTTTAATTTGCGTCCGATCGGGCACAAATAACCGCAATCTGAAATATATATGTAATAATATATATATATATATATATATATATATATATATATATTTTTTTTTATTTATGAATATATATATATATATATATGTATATTTATATATATATATATTTTTTATTGTATTTATATATATTTTATATATATATATTTTATATTATGAAATATTATATAAATATTTATATATAAATATTTTATATTTATATATATTAATATTTTATATTATATGTGTGTGCCGATCGATCGGGTATGCCGATCGATCGGCACATATAATTTTTTTTAAATATTATATCATGTGTGCCGATCGATCGGGCGTGCCGTCGATCGGCACGTATATAATTTTTTTTTTAATATTTAAGACATATATATATATATATATATTTTTATATCTAGTGCCGATCGATCGGGTGTGTGCCGATCGATCGGCACGTATAATTTTTTTAATATTTACGATATTTATATATATATATATATATATATTTATATTTATATATATTTATATGTGCCCGATCGATCGGCCGTGCCGATCGATCGGCACGTATAATTTTTTATATATATATTTTTATATCGATCGCATAATTTTTTTAAAATTTATGTATATTTTTATATATAGTGCCGATGCCGATCGATCGGCACATATAATTTTTTTATTTTATATATATTTTAATTTGCGTCCGATCGGGCACAAATAATTTTTTTTAGTTTATGTATATTTATATATATATATATATATATATATTTTAATTATGACCGATCGATCGGAAGGTGTCTAAATTAAATTATGATTCAAAAATTTCCTAAATTAAATTTTCAAAATTGCCTGATTAAATTAACAAAATTACCTAATTAACAAAACAGGTTTTTCGATAAATTATCAAAATTGCCTAATTAAATTAATGAAATTGCCTAAATTAAATTAATGAAATTGCCTAAATTAAATTTATGAAATTGCAAAAAATAAATTCTCGAAATTGTCTAACGAAAATGCCTAAATTAAATTAATGAAATTGCTTAAATTAAATTATCAAAATTGCATAAATTTTGTAAATTAAATTTACTAAAATATTAAAATTTCCTCAAATTGAATTCATAAATTAAATTAACAAAATATTAAATTTTCGTTAAATTAAATTAAATATACAAAAATATAAAATTTTTGAGGTTTATAAAATATAAAATTTTCGAGCGGTGGTCGACTCGAGGTTTTTAAAATATTTAAACGAATATGTTCAGGTTTTTTGTTTTACGAAAATATTCAATTAAAGAAGTTTTTTTTAAATAACTTTAGCTTTTTTTAAAAAAAATCACCAACTTTTATTTTGCTAATTTCGAGACAACATATTCAAGAAAAAGATTCCAACACAAACTGTACACACTTGCACACACATCTGCACACACACTGCATACACATTGGAGGTGAAGTAGGGTCATTTGTATATTATTGCATTTATGGAAAAGTTTGTATATTTTTGCATTTTCAAACATGCAAATGTATAGACTTGACATTCCCCTCTACAAACATTTAGGCCACAACAAATCCCAATGGCTCATGGAACTCAAACTAAGAAAAGAAAAAAAGGATATGAAAACGGAAGGGAAGACTAGAAAAGTTTTCTCACTTTCTCTCCTAGACTACACATATACATTTCGATCTAGGATTCAATCTCTCCCCATTCCCCATTAGGGAAATTTAAAAAGGAAAATGAAAAAAATTAAAGTTCAAGGCTAGGTCAGATGCATAAATGTTAAATATGGATAAAAGGCAAAACTTACCACCGGGACGATATCTCTCCACTTCCAACCACATACGGGCAACCTGATCCAACAGCCCCTTCATGAGGGGGAAACTTATCCAATGCATGACCACCAGACAAGCTGTTGAAAACATGAACTCATATCAAGAGTTCAACTAGCAAACTATGCTCCTAACAACTCATAAGAAAATTGATGCAGCGGAAGATTAGATAAAAAACAAAGTAGACAAATAGGATAGAGGTGATACCAATTGAGTCGATTTACAAATTTTCATCAAAATCTATTGATTCGCGCACGAATGTCGGAAATTGATCTTCGTTAACCCATTGATTCGACGCACGAATACCTACGAATACCTAAGATAACAGCATTTAAAGTTGGTCCGCTAGCGGAGGGGAATGGGGGATTGTCTCAGGGTTTGACAAAATTCGTCCTTGAATTTTCACTGCTCAAAAGCTGCAGTCGATTATCCCTTAAGCCCAATAAAACCGATCCATGACTCCCAATAAATCCAATCAAGGCATGGGCCCATGTGTCTCCAAATAAGCCCACTTTGGTGCAAGCCCATTAAGTGTTGAACTTCAATTTGGCCCATCTGGATACACGTTGTAGGTCTTCGAGAAAGAAAACACATCCAAAATCTCCAGCGGCGCCGACGGACTAGATCTGAATGCAGCTATTGGACTCGCCGGTGACGATGGTGGCAGCTTTTCGTTAAGGAAATTAAGAAAATATATGATAAAATATGAAAAAGAAAGATAAAGTATGAGAGAAAAAATGAGCAAGATAATGAGATAGCAAAATACTTTAAATGATAAAGTAGGAGATATGATATAATAAGATAAGAGATATGATTTTTTATCAAATTAGAAAAATTGTCACTTTTATTAGTACATTTCAATAGAATAAGTTGACCACTTTTAAAGAAACAGAGAGAGTAGAAAATTACATCCTTTTAGTCCATCTAGAGTCCCACTTGTTATTCTGCAAAGAAAATCATTAATAAATGAGTTGATTAACGTGGTATAAGATAACTCAAAGCAAAAAGAAACCACGTTGGAATTACACAACCTCCGGAAATCTCTCTTCCGCTGTTACTGTCAACTAAATCAATTGTCAACTCAGCCTTGCCAGTTCTGAGCATTGCATACAGTAAAAACTAAAAATGGGCACTGCATGTTATCATTCACTGCATTTACCACTGGCTGGCTGAGGTTTAACACCCATAACACCATTGCCAGCAGCGTATCAACATCTCATTCCCTCTGAAACATACTGTAGACCTGCACAACCATATTGTAAAACTGAATCTCAAATAAAAAAGAAAACTCGTCTAAAATCATATTCCCTGCTACAACAAAAAAGGACAAGTGGGATATTATAATGGGACGGAGAGAGTAGTAGTTATAACTTATTCCTTATTATTTAAAATAAAATAAGTTGTTTATAAATACACATGATATTCTTGGAATTGATGGATAGAGGAAAAAAAAGAGAAATGCATATGTTTGGCATAGCATACTTATCTTTTGCAGTTTGATAAGTAATTTTGCTTAATTTTGCCTGTCTTCCCATGTCATGATTTTTACACATTATAAATTTAAATAAATCAATTTTGTAATCAACTTTAATATGAGTAAAAGTAAATTATATTAACGAAACCAAACTATATACTTTATCTTAATTATCGGATGTTTTGAATTGAAGATTTTCAATAATAAAATTCTCATACATATATTTGCATTAAATATAATAATTATTATTAATTTTAAATCTACCCTAATGGGGATTGAAAATTAGATCAATTCTAGATTAACCACTTAAGTAGAAGTTTGCAATACCAACTATACTACATGTGGTTATGTATTAAATATAAGGCAATTTGCAAAAGTAGTCAATTTGACATACTATGTTGCAAAAAATGGGCAAACTATGTGTAAATTGCAAAGTAGACAATTTGTCTTTTATTTATTTATTTAATTAATTTGAGTTGTTATTTTTCTATTGTATTTCTGACGTGAATCATTCTCGATGCATCCATTAAATTATGCATCAGTTTTGATTTGCTTTTTGGGTCAGAAAGGGCACATGGTTCTTCAAAATAATAATGTCAGTAGGTAATAAAATGTAAGTACGTAATCTACTGTATTTGCAATATACTCCCTCCGTCCCATGATTCTTGTAACAAAAATTTTCAACACGGTATTTTAGAAGTGTGGTTGGTTGTGAGTATAGATGTGGAGCCCTTAAATAAAGTGTTTGTAATAATTTTCTATTTTAGAAAATGTTACAAGAATGGTGAAACGTCCCGAAAAGGAAAATGTTATAAGAATTGTAGGACGGAGGGAGTATTACATTAATAATAAAATAATAATAAAAATAGTAGTAGTAGTAATTTGAGTCTCTTTATAATGATAATAAACATAATCTTTTTCACATATTATGATAGTACAATTTAATAATTATTATATTTTATATTTTATAATAATCATAATAATAATCCTCATTAATAAAATCTAATTTTTTTATAATTAGTAATCAATAATATATTTTAGTAATAATTTTGATGAAATAATAATATAGAATATGTAGAATAGGTAGCTATATAGGATAAATACTTTTCAGGAAAAAAGAATATGCCTATTGAGATAAATTTATGAAATAAAGTGAAGAATTGACTCATCACAACTACTCGGTTGTAGTTTTTAACTTTTCACCAAGTCCGATTTGACGATTCGATTATATGAATTGAGTTATACGCAGTAGAACCTCCACAATTTAATACTCGGTAAATTAATAATATCTTTAAGATAATGTTTTTCTCTGGTTTCAACTCGGGCTAGTGTAAAAAATCTTCAAATTCGATAAAATAATAAAATAATAATTTAAAAAAAAACTACTATGTAAATATATGGTCCCATCAATATTATAAATTAATAATTATTTAAAATTATCAACAACACTAAGACAATATTGTGAAATATGATTCTAGTGTCGTTAAAATTAAAATCTAATTGAATCTCATCTCTAACTTTTCTAATTGCATAAAAAAGTTCAAATATTGTTTTCTCGAACTGGATGATAAAAAATGTGAAGAGTTAAGTGATTCATTGCACGGAATTGGTTCAAAATGAATTGTATTATCTTTAGTATTTTTTAGTGTTTATTGTTCATGAATGTTAACTATATTATTGTCCTTGTTTTTTTAAATGAATAAATTTATTATTTCTTAACAAATTAATATAATCCATTCTTTTTAGATAATAAATAGTAAAATGACATTAAATATGATAATAGATAAAACTTATAACTCATTATGTTCATCCAATTATAATTCGATCTCGTTGAATTTCGAAAACTCTCTATAAATTAATAAATATTAATTTATAGATAAATTAATATCTCTCTAAAATAATAAAATCTCACTGTCCCGACAATATTAATTTAGAGAGGTTTAACTGTATATAAGAGGTAGTGTATAAGATTGTTGGGTTATGAGTCAGTAGATGGTACTCAGCTGTCTAGTGGTTAAACGAATATTGGGGGAAATCATAGTAGTACTATGAAATTGAAGATCCCAAAAATCAGCTGATATCAGTTGTGCAGTGTGTCTATAGGATTAGATGATGTATAGGTTAGACTTGTTTATTTTGATTATCTTTTGTCTAAGTCTGCATGGGTAAACTGTTGGATCGATCTTCTCGACGAAGTTACTTTCTAGAAACCCACGTCATCTTTGTAAGAGCTTGTGTTCTTGACCCAACAACCGATCTTCACCTCGGTGAGGAGACTACCATCGGTCGATAAGCCATCGGCGAAGAACATATGCAAAGCTCAAGACCTTCGCGATCGTCGGTCACCGACCTACTCATAGATGTATTCCTTGTCGGCCGACTCGATCGAAGAAGACAGAGACTTATCTAGTCTATCGTGTCCGACGGAAAAACGACCCGGGCCGCACAAGTCTTTCGAAGTTCAGGAAGATCTTACGAGGTTGTTTGAATAGTCAACTTTGACTCGACACATTCTCACCAACCACAAACCTCGACCAATGAGAAGCCGACGGCGCGCCATATCTCGCTCTATACAGTAAAGTTTGCTCTCATGTACGCGTAATTAACCGCCTGCCGCAACAAATTCGAAATTATGGCCGTTTTCTTTGGAAGCTTGTGACACGTGGCATCGTCGTCTCCAACGGACATATGCCATAGCTCACAACTATAAATAGAGAAGAAACTCGAAGCTCCACGCACGGGACTTATAAGGGAAAAAGCTCAAGCTCAAGAACACTCTAGCGAACTCAACAGATTATACAGAGAAGAACTTGCTTTCATAGAATATTTGTAGTTCTTCTCTCTAGAGTATTTATATCCCTTTCTTCTCTAGACTAAGCTTATTGCCATATTTATAGCTTAGATCGAAGGAGTTCACTTTTAGTGAATTGTTCTTATTGTAAGAACTCCTTCTTAGTTGGAGATTATCCCCTCCCTTTCGAACTTAGGTTTGAATTGTAAAGTCGCTAAGGAGTATAACTTAGAAGGATCTGTCCAGTGCACAGATACCTGCTAAGGCTTGCTCAGTATAATCAACAAGTTATCCTGCCATTGTCAGGACCGTGGACGTAGGATCTTGCG
>CM054820.1:2450936-2700936 GCA_028984105.1 Lavandula angustifolia | reverse complement strand
TTCGATGGGAAAATCGAAATATTCCCATTTACTGAAAGAGTCGCAGCACAGAGAACTAGCAGGAACAGACATGCTGGAACTCTGGAGACAAAACTCATTCAAAGTATAACTAAAGAAGTTATCAAGCTATGCCTAATAAATAAGGTATGCACATTTGCTAAACTTTGTCAGACATGTACAAGTAGAGTATTAGAATGTGAGTTTGTGTCATTAGAAACAGAAAGCTAAGGTAGACAAATTCAATATCATGTAACTGTAACTTCATTTATGCATCTTGAATTTCAGAATTTCAGAATTTCAGAAACTGCAACTTATGCAATTTCAGAATTAAGGAATTTTATGCAACTTCATTTATGCAATTTCAGAATTAAGGAATTTTATGAATTTCAGAATTTTAGAAACTACTTCACATTATGTTAATGAATTACAGATACTCCCTACCATAAGGGCAAAGTGGCCAAGATGTGCTAGCCGGTTAATCTTCATACAACAAGATAATGCACGGCCTCACATTAAGGATTCAGATGCTACTTTAGGGCAGCAGCCAGTTTGGGTGGATTTGATATTAGACTAGTTAATCAACCACCAAATTCCCCAGATACGAATGTAAATGACCTAGGATGGTTCAGGGCAATTCAAAGTATACAAGTGCAGACTGTTAGTCATAATGTGGAAGATTTGGTTGCTGCAGTTGTTCTCAGTTTTCATGAGCTATCACCTATAACACTGAATAAGGTGTTCCTAAGCTTGCAAAGTTGTAAGCTTGAGATAATGAAATTTAAGTGTGAAAATTCTTATAAAATCCCCCATTTGAAGAAAGATGCCCTATCCAGACAAGAAAGGCTTCCAGTTGATTTGGTAGTTCCTAACAGTTTAGTAATGGAGTGTATCACATACATGATTGAAAACCAAGAGACAATTGCAGAGATGGAAATTATTCAAAATAGACTTGGGCTACTGATTGATGATTGGACAATTGGTAGATGAAGGGTGGCAGCAAAGAAATCTTTTGTATATGTATGAATATAAGTCAATCTTTTGTATATGTATAGATTGTTATAAGTAAGGCTTTTGTAACTGTAGTAGTATTATTACAAGTAAGGCTTTTGATTATGTACAAATATAAGTAAGGCTTTTGATTATGTACAAATATAAGTAAGTCAATTAAAGACACACAGCAAAACACAGCACAGAGGACATGCATAAACAAGAAAGACACACAACAAAACACAGCACAGAGGACATGCATAAACCTCTCAGTTTTCATCATTAAGGAATACACAACCTTACAAGGCCAGAAGCCAAGATCAAGGCAATTACATGTTCTTATCTAGGGTAATAAACAAGAAAGACACACAGCAAAACACAGCACAGAGGACATTGATAAACCTCTTAGTTTTCATCATTAAGGAATATACAACCATAGAAGGCCAGAAGCCAAGACCAAGGCAATTAAATGTTCTTATCTAGCGTAATAAACAAGGCGGACACACACATCAGCTTAGGCCCGAAGCCAAGTTCATAAATCCAAAATCATTTCATATCCCCATCTAAACACCTCCAACACATAGTTTCACCACACAAGACACAGAGGCCATGCTTATAAAGAGAATAAGGGATCGATCTCACCAATTTGAAGTAAGCCGGAAGCCATATCCGTAGAAAGCTCTCGATTGTAGCTTTAACACATGGTCTTTCCATATAGGCCTTCAAGGCAGCCATCGACTCTTCATAAGCTAACGCCATCTCAGCCTCCAACGCCGCCCCTGAGTCAACCGTCGGCGACGCCAAGTCACAACCCATTTCTGTTTCTGGAACATAAGACTCTATTTCCGTTTCTGGAAAAGAAGAATCAATCTCTGTCTCTGGAACATATGACTCAATTTCAGTTTCTGGAATGAACTCTTTAAAATCAGAATCTGGATCCAAAGGTACCATCTCGGCCCGAATCAAGGCCTCAAGGCACCAGTCACTTTGGATCGGCGACGGTTCTGGCTCGATCGGCGAAGGGGAGTTGGTGGCGTCGCCGAGACGGCTTTCTTCGCTCAGGAAACCAGATCCACAAACCTTTTGGCCAACGACGGTAGTATCTGCTAAAGAATCGTTGGGATCCGTTGGATTCATCACGGCGAAGTGGGAAGATAGAACGCGAGAGAAGATTCAATCGCGGCGGCGGTGAAGAGCTGTTAGGGTAAGAGAATGAGGAGAGAGAATAGGGTAGAGAGAGTAATGAGGAAAATAAATCGAAACATCATTAGTTTTAAGAAGGTAATTAGTGGCTTTATTAAGAAGGTAATAAGGGGAGTCATTAGTTTTAAAAACTTTCCAAAAATAGAAAATGTGTCAGTAATAGCGGGACGTCCATTTAGGAAAGCGTCTGTCGGTAATAGCGGGACGGACGTAGTATTTCGGTAATTTTTTTTTTCAATTAGGAGTGATCATAAAAAAATGAATAAAATAAAAATCTCAATTTGATTTCTCTGGTTGGATGAATCCTAACAGAAAGATTCTCGAAATTCGTCGTTGTAATAAATTATGAAACCGTAAGAATTGTATCAATCAACTTCCCTACTGAAAAAATAAACACCAAAGCTTAAAAAACTGAAACGAGTATACTCTTTCATTTTATAGTCTTACTCACTTAACTCAAAATTACACACAAACAAATACAAAAATTCCCACAGTCGAATCGAATTCCGCTATTAGGATTTTGTAAACTCACCATATTATAGAGTGTCATGGTGTCCGCAAATTGATGAATAAATCAAACGGAAAAAAATAAATAAATTTTTTTATTACGTTAAAACAAATATAAAAGGAACAATTATTTCACATTTCGTGTTGACAAAATATTACTCGAGTTCGTTAAATTAATAGTTCGGGTGGCGAAGCTCACAATTTCAAATTTCAATAATATAAGAATTACATTTTTTAAACCTAATTTCAAATCCAAAAATTTAATATTTATATTTAAAAATCTTACGAATAATATAATAATTTAAATAATTAAATCTGGAAACATAAACCTCAGAAAGAAATCTGCAGAAGAAAGATGGTGAAACAGAAAAAGGGGGAGATTGATGAAATTTCATGGGGCTCGATATAAATACCAAAAATAAATTCGTCCATATTTGAGTTCTCTCTCATCGTCGAAATAAAACCCACCAAATTCTCCTCTTTTCCATGGTAGATTTACTTGTTTATTTGCATATATAAATCCGCTCCGCTCCGCTCCGTCCCTCTCACTGATTATTTATTTTTCCATATATAAGTTCTAATACGCTTTCAGCAACTGCCGCTGCATTCGCCAAAGGAGGGGGGCTTCTGCGCTTCCATTCCAATGTAATTCCGTCCGTTTGGCCTTGTTTTCTTGAATGGGTTCTTGAGTGGTAGAAGAAAATAAGATGAGCAAATTGACTTTTTTTTTTTGTTCTTTCTTATGTGGCTTATGAAACTGGGCTTTGATTTGATCACTGAGTTGAGAGTTTCTTAGTTATTCGTTGTATCCCTTCAAGATTTTTTAAAAAGCTATTGAGAAAACAATTACACTTGTTTCAACTTTCTCTTCTTTTTACCTTTTATTTTTAGTTAATGTTTGTTTCTGTAGTGCTTGTTGGTGGAGTGTGGTTGTTTTCTTGGTTAATGGCTTGCTAATTCAGTGTCTTGATTGAATTCTCTTTTCAGTACTCTTTTAGTATGAATTTTTATGTATAACCTAGGATGGATGTCTGAAATCAAGTGAGGTTCCTTTTTTTTTTTGAAGGATACACATCAAGTAAACCTTGGTTAAATTGAGACTTTCCCAGATTGAAATTGGGTATTTCCCTTGTTTTTTTGCTCCGCCTTTCTTGTTTTATTATGAATGTCATGTTTTAATGATTGTTAACTGTTTCAAACTAATACACTAATATTTAGTATGTTATCCGTGGTTGTTTCAGAAATTGGTCATTTGGCTGAAATGGCCAATAACCCCCAGTCTGCAGGCATGCAGGTAACTAACTAATTCGAGATGCTTTTTCTAGTAGCTATGATTTTATTGGTAGTATTCTTGACACTGTTTGTGTGCTCGAGCCCTTTTACGTGTTCTATGCTTGCCATCGCCTGTTTTAAACATATCTTTGTGCAGTCTTACTTACACCTTGGTGATGTAGAAATCATTTAAGCGCTGTTTCTGTTATTTATTTACTTCTGATTTTTCATTTTTTAAAATCATTTGCATACATTATTGGGGAAAAGCCTCATCAGCCTCGTATGATTGCTCATGTTCCTCCACCAAATCCCCTTCCGCCCATGTCAATGCAAGTAAGATCACATGTTCTGTTATTTTCAGATATGATGTTCGAAAGATGTTGAGTAGTAGTACAATACTAAACTGATTTCCTTATTCTTTTGTTTTAGTATCGACCTGTGGTTCCAGCACCGCCGCCACCACAGCCATTCATTCCGGTGGCTCCTCAGCAATTTCAGCCACCTCCATTCCAGTATCCTCAGGCTGGGCCACCTCTACCACCACAGCCGCCTCCACCGTCACAGCCACCTCCGCCATCACAGCCACCTTTGCAAGCACCACAGAGACCTGTTCTTTCGGGGCATGTTATGCTTCAAGGACCACCGATTCCGCATCCGGATTTCCAGCTCAACCGGCCGATGATGTCTGCTTCGCCAGCACAACTTCAGTTCTCTAATAGTTACATGCCAAATTATGGTGGTCCGAGAATGCCTCATATGCCATACAATGTAAACCTTCACTTTTTGGCCTTTGTGGAAATGGTTTGACTTCCCAAAATTATGCTCCCTGTCCTAATAATATCGTCTTGTATTCTCGATTGGGCCGTCCCAATAATATTGTCTTCTTTCCTGAAAAGGAAATATGATAACACTTAAACTCCCTAAAGGTCGAGTGGACCAACATCATTTTACACACTAAAGTCAAGCCTCTTAATCTCCGTGTGAAATAAGACGGTATTAATGGGACAGAGGGAGTTCCATCATTACTAATGCTTACCTTTTTTTCCCTTTATTATTAGTTATCCTCGTCAACCGGTGGCCAACAACAAATGAATGCGGCCTCTAGTGCCCAGCATCTACCAGTGTCACAGACTGATACACTGAACTTTCCGGCTGGAGGACAAGCTTGGTTTCCTTCCGGGAATCCGGATATGCAATCAGTTATGCCTATGCAACAAACTGTGGAGCAAACCGCTGGAGAACAAAACCAGAACATAAAGCCCCTAACGCCTTTGCAGCAGAACGGGGAGCAAAATTCTCCAGGACAACAAAGGTTTGCGGATGGGAATCATAATTCTCACACGGGTACTCCTCAGCTGACCGAGGAGCAAAGTGCTGGAGTGGTTAGTATAGAGAGGATTTACCATACCTACCCCTTCTTCTTTATGCATACCTTTTTTTTTTTTTTTTTTTTTTCTGTTACCTCTTTCGTTGTCAAAAATAATATTCTAGATATTTTGTTTGGTTTCAGGGGAAGAATACTACGCCGGATCCTGACAAAAAAGGTTCATCGTGTTGGATAGAGCACACAACTCGTGCTGGGAAAAAGTATGTACTCTATAATATAACTTGACAACCTTCCTACTTGAATAGACGTATTTTTCACGGATATGAACATTTACCACTTTTCGTAGTTTCTATAGTTGGATTTAGATCTTCTCATTCAATTTCGACTATTAGAAAATAATTTTTCTTTGACTAAACAAAAGGTTTTTTTAGTTGCTTGGGTATGATTGCGATTTTGTATGTTATGTCTTGTAATATCTTCTGAATACTCGTACTGATGTTAGACATATCACTAAATTCTGTTAAGTTTAGCCTGAATAGGCCATTATGCGAGGCTTTCTAACATGCTAAATAAATCATCGAGTCATAATTTTTCATTTCTCCCTTACAATGTGGAACCGAGTGCTAGAGAATCCTCATTCTTGTTCGGTCTGTGAAGTATTTGCTGTATTTTACATAAGATAATTGATGCCACTGAATGATCTGAAGGATGTGGCACATGGATTTCTGGTGTTATGCTGAGTACTTCCTTCCACCGGCAACCTGATCTGTTATCTCCTCCATCACTTTTTGGAGTAAAATGTTCACCTTGGGCATGCTTAAAATAAGCATTATTGTGGCACTAGCTTAGTTTTACCTCGTAGCCTTGTTGATCAGAATATATGAACTCAATGGAGTGCCAAATATGCCTTAGTTACTTCAGTTTTTTTGTATTTCCAGGTATGTATGGACATTTTGTCATTTAATGATTCACAATTTAGAGAAAACCTCTAACGAGAATATGATGGTAGAAAGTTAAAGATGTGTCATGATGAAGTTTTTACCTAATTACCAATAATATGTTGTGTTTCTGTACTTTTGTTATAACACACAGTTGTTTTCAAAATGCAGATACTTTTACAACAAAATGACAAAGGTTTCTTCATGGGAGAAGCCTTTGGAGTTGATGACGCCAACTGAGGTGCGTTAAAAGTTGATCAATGCTTTAGACACTTGATCTCTTTTGTTTATTTTTCTACTTCAATTATATCTACAGAGGGCAGATGCATCTACCGACTGGAGAGAAGTTACTACTTCTGAGGGGAGAAGGTGTTGGCGATTTTCCATTCTTCCGAACTTTCAACTGTTGCATTTCTGAATCATGCTGACTAAGATAGATTTATTCCACAGGTTTTACTTTAATAAGGTGATGAAACAATCTAAATGGCTTATGCCAGAAGAAGTCAGGGTACTACTCTGCTTAACCAGATAAAAATCTCGACGTTGAGTAATTATAACTTTAAGGTTACCTCTTTTGTACATCAATTTCTTGCAGTTAGCTCGTGAGCTGATAAATATGCCTCCGGGTGAAGAAACACCTACAACATGGGATGCCAACACATATGCTTCTGTCTCTACGAATGATGCATCAACTCCCAACAGAAATAATTTATCCGTATCGTCCCAAGAAGTAGTCGTGTCAAGCCCAGCTTCAGTGACACCTGCTGTTAGTCCCGAACTTGCAGAGTCTTCTGGATTATCGAGCATACAAGAGAATACTGCTAATTTAACATCGAATGACCCTTTACTCCATACTCCAGAGGATATTGCTGCATCAGCTGTTGTATCAGAAGCACCAGCTCCAACTGCTACTCCCACTGCCATCACTTCACCTATGTATTAGATTTCCGTTTTAATTATGCCTACGTACTCTTGTCTTGGGTCATAATTGCCGATAATTTTCGATGCTATTTCAGGGGAGTGCCAGATATGTCCCCTAAAGAGGCTACACCTTCTGTAAAAACTTCGACTGGTATTGCGGAGGTAATCTCTATTATATTGTTCAATGCATTCACGGATAATATCACTAATTTTGTCAGCTCGAATAGTTACCATGAGTTTTTTCTTCATTTTTTTTGGAAAAGAAAAAAAATAATGCCTTAATGCCACTTTTTTAGTAGATAAAGCTTAATAGATTAAAGTAGGAAGAATAATCATTTATTTATTTCACCTTCCCCAACATGCCAATATTGGCACAAATGGAATGTAAATGCAATTCGTTAGTCAAACAGCTATCCAGAGTTCCTAGAGCTTGTGCTTCTCAGTTATCCACCTTTTCCTTCGTGTCTATAGCAGCACGAGGTGCATTTCTTGATGGCCACAAACACAATATGACTTGTTTAATCCTTTTATTAATATGCAGGAAGAAAACACAAGTGCAGTGGGTGGAGGCAATAATACAACCGAAGGGAAAAAGCAAGACAATGGTCCTACCGCTTATGAGAGTAAAGAGGTAGAGCGGATTAGATTCGTCCTCTGGTACCAAAAGTTGATCATGCAATGAACATTGAGAAAGATTTTTGCTACTCGTTATTTATTCAAATTGACTGCAACTTTTTGCTTGCTCTGATTCGGATAACTGTTTTAGGAGGCAAAGAATGCTTTTCAAGCTCTTTTGGCGTCTGCCAATGTTGGGTCTGACTGGACCTGGGATCAGGTATGTTGCTGTTTTTCAGGAATTGCTAATAATTTTTTGGGGAATCTATGTGGATAATGAGTTTGAGCAGGCGATGAGAGTGATAATTAATGACCGGAGATATGGTGCACTAAGGTCTCTTGGAGAGAGAAAACAAACTTTTAATGAGGTAAATATTATAAACCTCCTCAAGTGAAGTTGTTTATTAGTGATTTGACTGATTCTGATAATCATCTTTATTTCAGTTTGTAGGGCAGAAGAAAAAACAAGAAGCTGAAGATAGGCGTTCTAGACAGAAGAAAGCAAGACAAGATTTCAAGAAAATGTTACAAGTAACTTATATTTTTTATTTGCTACAATTTCATGTCAAATCAAGCCTTCTTACATATATTAAGAACACGATAGGTTATTACCCACTCCTAAAAAATTGTGACTTCTGATATGTGCAGGAATATAAGGATTTGACATCATCAATGAGATGGAGGTTTTATTTTTGTTGTTGTCTTCCTTGTCTCCACCCCATGGGGTTGCTCATTAAATTTGATTGGACTGTTGTGGCAGCAAAGTAATATCTATTTTTGAAAAAGACGAACGTTATCAAGCCATTGAACGAGCTAAAGATCGTGAAGACATCTTTGAAGAGCATTTAGAAGAGCTTAAGAAAAAGGTATTGTGTTTTAATCCTATTTTAGCTTAGCAAGAGAATTTAGGCAAAGGTCTAGTCTCCCAGAGAAGGCAGGATTCGCTCGTGTTTTCATTATTCGATAGTGAATTGTTTAATGGGTTAATGGTCAAGTTTATGGTATTATGCGTTAACAATCTTTACTGAAATTTCCTGATTGTTGGTGCCGTTTTAAGTGTTTCCTTTTGTTTAAAAGTAATATCGATCGTTTGGCCTATAATTCGGGAGAGTTTAAATTCCAATCACAGAAGGATCCTCTCCATTGCGCCCTCTAATGTCCCATTACTGTTTTTCTTGAGTAGGAACGGGCGAAGGCTTTGGAGGAGCACAAGCGTCATAAAATAGAATATTTGGAATTTTTAAAATCATGTGACTTTATCAAGGTACATTTCTTCCCTCCTTGAATATTATACGAGCATATACCATAAGGCAAGTATATTCCCTTATCTTCTCAGGCGAGTAGCCAATGGCGAAAAGTGCAACACCGCTGTGAAGCTGATGAGCGATGCTCGCGCCTCGAAAAGATTGAGCGCTTGGAAATCTTCCAAGTAAGACTTTTGTTTTTTCTATTAAATTTTTATATCCATGGCATGAAAATGTCACCACACAAGGCTGGTTGCTATCTTTTTGATCCGGCATGTTTCAGGAATACATTAGAGATCTAGAGCTGGAAGAAGAGGAACAGAGAAAATTACGAATGGTAAGATGATCTCCACATATAAATCTCTGTTTCTTGATATTTCTCCATTTTAATAATTTCCACCATTCTTGAAATAGGAGGAACAGAGAAAGATAGAGCGTAAAAACCGTGATGAGTTTCGGAAGCTATTGGAAGAACACGTAGCTAGTGGCATCCTTACGGCCAATTCTCATTGGCGAGACTACTGCATGAAGGTTCCCCTCTTCTCTCCTTTGGGCATGGATGTACAAAATCCTTTTCTTGGTTTCTGATTGAAATCTCATGTGATTTTAGGTTAAAGATGCTCCTGCATATCTAGCTTTATCTTCCAACACCTCAGGCTCGAAGGCAAAAGATCTGTACGACGATGTTATGGATGACCTTGAGAAACAGGTACTTGATGATCTTATATTTTCTAAAAGTTTTTAAGGGTTCACCTTAATTTTAAATAGTATCACCGTGCAGTAAGCTTTTTGTCGATTAAATTGCAGTATTTGGAGGATAAGGAGAAGATAGAAGAAGCAATGAAGTTTGAGAAGGTATTAACCATCTATTAGGCATTTCCTGGACTTCTGTACTTCTCCTTACATATTCATTTGAATCCAGATATTGTTGTCCTCGACTTGGACTTTCGAAGACTTCAAAAACTCACTTCCCAAGGCTTCAAGTTCAATATCAGGTATCAACTTAAAGGTATGCCTTTCAACATGTTTTCAAGCATTTATTTCCGTTTCCATTGCTGCCGCCATACTAGTTTTTTATTCTTGAAAATCTAATTCATAAGTCACAACCTTGTAGCTTATATTTGATGAGCTCATGGGAATTGCCAAGGAGAAAGACGAAAAAGAAGCAAAGAAACGCAAGCGTCTTGTAGACGATGTCTATGACTTCCTTTTCACTTCAAAGGTAGGTAAATTAGTGAATCCGATGATTTTACCAAATGATAATATTCAAATGCTCGGTCATTTAACAGGAAGTAACATCATCTTCCAAGTGGGAGGACTGCCAATCTCTTGTCGAAGAAAGGTAGATATTTCCATAGTCCAAGCTATGATTAATAATTAGCAGTAGCTTTTCTCCAAGAAACGTAAATTAAGAAATTCCCTATTGAGTATGTGCCTTCGTATGTTATGCTCTTTGGCCAGGTTTGTGGGTGAAGAGAGCTTCTTTAAGGAAATCTTTAACAAAGTCATTCTTGATCTTAAAGGAAAGACAAAAGAAAAAGAGCGGAAGCGAAAAGAGGAAAAGGTATGGCTTGTTGCCTTATTGTTTATAGTACTCCCTCCGTCCCGTTCGAAACCACCCGTTTCTTTTCGGCACAGGAATTAAGAAAGTAGATGATAAAGTATGAGAGAGGAGTATATGATAAAGTAAGAGAGATGATGAGTGAGATAGTGAGAGAGTAGATAATAAAGTAGAAGAGGGAAAATGAGTGATATAATGAGAGTTAGATGATGAAGTAGGAGATTAGTTATTTCCTTTTTCGGAAATGGGTTGTTTCAAATGGGACGGGAAGGAGTACTAAAATAGACCATCAATGTCTATGCATTCTTGCTATAACTTGTGGAGAAGTCCCGACTTTGTTCAAATTCCATCAACACCTCTCGAATTTATTCACCTTAATCACATTATACGTCTCTATGGATTATTGCTTAGTTTTGGACTTTTTCTTTTTGCAGGCTAAGAAGGAAAGAAAGGATAAAGAGAGGAAGGAAAAGAGTAGAAAAAGTAGGGATAGAGGAAGTGATAACAGAAGGGCTAAAGAGAGACACACGATAGACGAAACAGATACCGAGGCATCCGATTCTTACAGTCTAGAAGAGTCTAGAAAATCGAGGGACAGAAGCAAGAAACACAAGAAGCGCCACGTGGACTCTTTTGATGACACGATTTTGGATGATGACGAAAAAGAACGCCCCAGATCTCATAGGCACAGCTCGGATTCCAAAAAGTCGAAGCAGGTAAAGTTGTCATAAGCTCCTTCACATGCTAAAAACAAGTGGTAATGTGATCTTTGATGAAATAGGTGGAGAAACAAACATCTAATGCTGAAGGAGATGAAAGCCAAAGCAAGAAACACAGGAGGGATCATAGTGATAGCTATCGTAGGCACAACGACAATGAGGAACAAGAAATTGAGGAATATGGTGAGGATGGTGAGGTAATAGTAAGTGTTGTATAGATCTATCTATCTGCTTCTTTAGTCATGGTATTTGAGTTTAAACGTAATCATATTCGGATCTGAACTCATATTCGACGTTATAGTTATAAATTTTTGGTATTCGAGTACTAGCATGAAGATTATTTTGGATTCGAATATGAGTATCGTCTATTTAGAACTCTAGATGGGACATCACTATTTCATTGAAACTTAGGATCATAGTTGAGAAGGAAGCTTCCTTTACCTCCATCTGATGTAAAAAGGTGAGAGGAAATTAGTGAAGGAAGCTTCTGAAAACTTTGTTTGCTGGTTGGTTGGTTGGTTGGTTGAAATTTTAAATTTCTAGATGATTATGAAACTCTTGATCTTGATCGTCTTTTGACTAGTATATAAATTAAGAAGTATTAATAGATTGCTTCTTGCTATCGACATCTTTTTTTTTTTTAAATAATGTTGTCATTAAAAAACTTCTGTATGTTTTTTATGTTATAATATCAAGAATCCTTAAGGAAAGTTCCAAATGATGTAATTTTGGTTTAGAATAAAACATTTATACTCATGGGTTGGCGTGCGTGTGTGACATAATGTGTGGTAAAAGAAAATTTTGAGTCAACTTTTGGTTTGAGTTGGATTAACTAATTTCTTCTGATTGAATAAAAATTATATAGTTAAATCTTTTTAAAATAATATATTTCGGATTGGAAAAAAATATTCATTTATTCAGTTATCCATAAATGAATATTTATTATTTCATAGAGAAATTTATGATATTTAATAAATTAAATATGTGTATTAAACTTGAATTTTTAAATAACTTAGTTCGTGTAAATTAAATATGTGTATTAAACTTGAATTTTTAAAAATACATTGAATATGCACTAATTATAAAGCAAGTCAAATTATTCAATTTTAGAAGAAAAAAAAAACCAAATAGTTTTATAAAAGAACAAAGCATGACATACAAAAAATGAAAAATTTATTTTTTGCATGTTTAAAATTATCCTAGAAGTATGTTTTCGACATTATAAGATTCATTCAATAGAAAATGATCTACTGAAACCGAAGTTCTTGAATTAGATAAAGATCTCAAACATTATAATGTCATTTCTAATTTACGCTACAGAAATGCTATTAATGTTCAAGATCTTTTAGCTATCGAGAATGATTCAACTATGAAATTACCGATGAATGAATAAATTATTGAAATACTTATGAACGGTGATGATGAAGATGGTGATCCTAAACGAGATGATAGTACATTAATTCCAATTGTATTATTAAAAAATTATTTCAAGCAATGACCACCTTAAATAATTACTTGCTACGACACAAATAAAATATTCAGAAGTTGTCTATACTTTGCAGAAAGTTAAGGATGATGATTTTGATTTAGGTGGGAAGAAAAACAATAACTATGAAAACATATATTCATAAAAATGATTATTGTAATACTATAGTATTATAATTGTTTAGGTATATTTTCTGAAATAAGTAATTATTACTTTATATTTTCATTGGGACCTTAATGATTTAATTTTTTTTATTACTTAATGCATGTAGCGAAAATATTACTTTAGTAAACTGGCCCAAGTCGGGACAATAAAAAAATATTATCTAAATGAGGTTATTACTTTATTAAATATTATCTTATCGGAGGTTTAACTGTATCATTCACATAAAAAAACCAATTGAATTTATGATCAAGCCTCGACTATTAATAAAGAAACAGTTATTGAATAGATGGTAAAGATTAGAAGTCTTCATATCAATTACGAAGTTATAATTGAATTTTATTCATAAAAAAATAATTATTCTATAAGTCTTATCGATCATAAGTTCTGTTTAATTTCGATGAAGTGCCGTCCTATGCAGCCACGTAGCTTAATATGTGATCATCAATAAAAGTCTATACAACTACATATCAATGACAAGATACATCTAGAAATACAGATGAATTTTGTAACTCTTGAAATTGAAAGATAATATACAAGGCTGTAATAAATAACTAAAATCAGAAATAAAAAGGTTTATTTCCGTAAAGTCGACCAATGAAATTCCGGCCATGGAAACTTCTTTAATTTCTAAGCATGTGTAATATTTTATATAAATTATTAATTTTGTACACAAATGACAAACCTAACTACCCCATCAATACCCACAAATAGTCAACTCTTTGTACGTACTTTTCCATGTCCAAATGGAAAGAAGCTTGTCGAGATATACATGACACAATGCTAAAATTTAAAAATATATAAAATTACTGCTTCGGAATAATTACAAAGTATAATTTATTTCTAAATATTTATTTTTAATGGAAGAGAAAATTATTTTTAATTCTAAGAAGTACTATCATGATTAGTTGATTCAAGTTTGAGTGTCAAAATTATGTACAAAATAAAGAGATGTATGTTCTTTTTAATGTATCTATGTCCTATAATAGTTGTTGATGCGTGGTCCATAAAATCATTAATTGTCCTTTTATTTTCATATACGTTCATTAAAAATAGAAATAAAAAATGCGGGAACTGAATTCGAGGCGTGACCTAATTTATTATGACATAAAATTTAAGGAACGTTTTGTAAGAGAATTTTGGAATAAAAAATTGACATAAACTTCATATAAGGTGTTTTGATTAAATTTATTTAAAATCATTTAATTCCTTCACTAATAATCTTAAACTCGAATCCAATTTCGAATTGTGAGTAAGAATTCCTCTTATAAAGTTTCCAAATTAATTAACCCAAATATATAAAAATATGATTCCATGAATCTCTTCACGCTTGCCTTGGAACTTTCCTCAAATGAATAATATTTGAAACAAATATCATTATTGAATCACATGGTTTCGAGAAAGTCAAACCTATGATTTTGTCCGAGGGCAATCAAATATTCAAACTTATAAGTATATAGTATTTTCTTACAAATGTTCCCAAGTTAGTGAAAAGTATTATTTCCTAACCTAGTGACCAAATTGCCCTTCTCTTACAAAATTCTCAACCTCTATAAATTCTTCATTCCTCCTATATTGTTGGTCCCTACTTTTCTGCATAGCTTTACAAAAACTAATCAAGAACCATGGCCAAGATCGTCTCTCTCTGCATTCTATCTCTCCTCCTATTCCTCACATTTTCCAGCCATGTCATCGCCCGCCCCGTGCCGACACTCTCCGGCGCCGCTCCGGTGGAAGTTCACGGCGCCGAGGTGAGCTACATACATGTACCTAATATGCAATACCTTTTCTATTAAGAAAAACCATCATTTATATATTTTTGTATAAATTAATTATTTTGTTATTTATTTATTAGGGTGATGAAGTGGAGAGAGAAGGGTGTGAGAGAGAAGGAGAAGAAGAGTGCTTGATGAGGAAAACACTTGAGGCTCACATCGACTATATTTACACACAGAAGCAGAAGCAGCCTTGATAATTTTTGGAAATTAAATTACATGTATTTAGATTATTAATATTATTAAATACATATTTTTATTTTACCATTTTTTTTGTAGTTTTATTGATAAACTAGGGAGTTCTGTGTATTATTATTACGTCTTGTATTTTGTTAAAAATATATGATAGAGCATGATAATTATCTACTTCGAATATTAAGCTCCTTTTCTTACGAAGGAAAAAAAACATGATCATGTGTTTTTAGTGGCAAATTGTTAAAAAAATATTATATATATATATATATTCATTCTTTTGTTTTGTAATGATATACTTATCATGTAATGCGAATAGTCCTTTTTTTACTTATGACAAATTAGATTTCAGTGTAGGCTTATGTAAAATACTTTGTCCGCCTAAGGAACAAAATTAAAATATTTTCAAAATTATGGCAAAAAAATATAGAGAATTAAAATCGAAACTTTCTCGAAATATGTCTCGTCAACGCGGTGAACAAATTTGGGATATGAATTACCTATATTTTAGTAACTATGAATTTCTTTAGTAAATAAGACATAATTGAATCAAGTAATGGATCATGGTCGACGGTCGTCTACCGAATATCATTAACATTAATGATTAACATTGACCTCAACGGCCTTTTACTGTTTTACAGCTGTATTCATCTCTGTCAAATATTAATTACCGTTAATTAGACTAATGTATTGGACCACTCGTTTAGCAGTCTACTTTCATCTTTTTGTGTGAATAATTTTTACGAGAAAAAATATGGAACCGTAAAAAACTATCGTTATTAGTAATGAAATTAAAAGTCTTAAATAATGTGAATTTGAATAGTAGCTGTGATTTTTTCAATATTGTATTGAAAAAGATTCCCACGCCATAAAGAAGAAACATGCTGCTTTATGTGTAATCGATCATCATATTTTTAACCAAATCATACCCATTCCACTACACCATGCTTATTAATAACGACTACCTTTAATTGAACTCTCACGATCATATATACTTATTTCATATTATCTAAGGATAAGAGAATTGGTGGGGACGTCCCCTTCAAACCGTGTAAAATCTCAAATTTTCCTAATTTTTAATTTCAAATCCCTATGTATATATATATATATATATATATATATATATATATATATATATATATATATATTGATATTAGATTAAGGATCATGTATGTTCTTTGTATGGTAAACTTGGGTTAATTAAACTTATATAGACTTCTTCAAACGTAATCCATTTATCCAAAATCAACTGTATGGTAAACTACCCTAATGCTTATTACCGTACATGTCACGTCAATTATATTAAATACTTGTACAATCTTTATCACTCTTACTCAATTTGCTCGAATTATAATAAAAACGTAGTCTCTATTTCATATCGTGTTATGTTATATATATTCATGCCACGGGAAGGATGATGAAAATATAACTAAAAGGGACTTTATTTTCATTTCTCTAAAATTAATTTTTTAACCAGAAACCATTCAATGAAATTGTACTTTCCAAACTTTCCCGATGCCTTATTGTCGTAATTAATTTGTTTGGACCAGCCTAGAAATTAATTATACAAATGAATGAAGTTTGGCAGGTCTATCGACTTTGTGCCATGAATATATAATAAATACTAGTAGCTACATCCCATTATTTATGTCTTATAGAGATATTAAGACGAGTTGTGGAAATGTATAAAGTAGTGGTGGAAAGATATAAAGTGGTGGTGAAAAGATATAAAGTAGTGGAGTCCATCTATTTAGATAATTGTAGATCACTCATTTATATAGACTATTAGAATTTGACATAAATAATGGGACAAATAAATATAGCAAATGAGACATAAATAATGGCACGGATGGAATACTATACTTACAATAAATAGATTCTCTTATATTATCTACCAATTAAATTGCCGAATTCCCAGCTGTACGTATACGCGTGTATGGTTGGTTGGTGAATCACGATGTCATTCTCCCCATCCACGTATATTAGATCACTTCATATGATCTATAAAACATGATCTAAAGAAAGTAAACTACTCACCATGCATTAACAAAAGAATGAAGAAAAATCATCATACCAGGGCGGATGGTGGGCGCGCGGGTGGGTCCATCGCCCACCACACTCGGATTTCTTAAAGTTTTTGATTTTTTTTATTCTTTTAAATTTGCATTAATCCACCCTTAATTATTATATAAATCGTGGATAGTATATTCGTTGTATTTTTGCGGCGCGTTTATCATCTCCAAGACGCTCTATTAGAAGTCCTGAATTCAACTTCCACGAGAAGTTGAATCTTTGAAATAGATAAATTTCATAAATTGAAAAATAAAAGAAAAAAATAGATCGAGAAACGTAGATCTTGGCAGCCTTGAGCGTGTTGTCGATGAGTTTTCTTGCTCTGGTTGCGCATTTCAATCTTAACACTCGCGCTCTTGTCCATTTTCGCGTATGGTTTCTTCTTCGATTTCTTCAACGATCGAACCCAGGGCCGGCCCTCATGAAGATTGAACAGGGGCGGCCGCCCAGGGCCCCAAATTTTTAGGGGCCCATTTGTTTTTTCATTTTAATTTTTTTTATATTAATAAATATGTTTTTGCTAAAAAATTGGTATATTTATTCATTCTTTTTAGTTAAAGAAAGGATCCAATAATTTTTTTTAGTTAATAAAATAAATTTGGTTCAAAATTCTATTACAAAAAATATTATATCTAATCTAATATAGTAATATAGAATTCAAAATAATTAAAATAATTGAATAGATAATAAATAAAGAAATACTACATATTTGTATAATTCTATTAATTTATCTCTATTTCTCTTTTCTTCCCAATTTCTTTGTATACCAAACTGTTTTGAACACGACTAAGTCATCAAAAATGGAGGTCACCTATTTTTAAGATACATAATAAAATAAAAGACGATGAAATTGATATATATTACTTTATAGAGAGGACCCATTTTTTAATGCTTGCCCCGGGCCCATTTTTTTCCAGGACCGACCCTGATTGAACCTTCGATTTTCTTGTCTACCAAATTCTCCAACTGGTTCACCATTTTTTGATTAGGGTTTGGAATTGTATAGTTTTGGTTTTTTTTTGAGGCATTTAGGGGGTGTTTGCAATAGCTTTTGCAAGAACAATTTATACTTTTAAACTGCCTCGATAAATGAAATAAGTGTTTGCAAAATCCAGAACTTTATAGAGGCAGCTGAAAGCTATTTTGGTCCGAGATAGAGAATTTTCGTAAGCTGGTATTAGGCAGTTGAAGCTGATAGCTTGTAGCTTTTATAATTTTTAACCTTTTTAATTAATAAATTATATTATAATTTTATAATTATTTTTTTTAATTAATGATCGACATTGCTTATTTATATGTATAATTTTTATTTATCATTTAATAAAGAATAAGTAATTTTTTTTATTAATATAATTTATAATTTTTTTTCTTGATTTTAATTAATAATATTAATTATACTTAATTTTTTTTCTAATTTTTATTTTAATATTTTTTATTAAAATACTATTTTATATGATTGGAAATAAATTTTAAATTTTATTTGTATAAAAATTCGAAATTTATTTAATAGTGAGAAATAAATAACATTTTCACTTTATAAGATACTACTTTATTAATATTTTTAAATATTAATTTTTGACTTTCAAAGACTTTTTTGCAAACACTTACAAATTATTAAAATCAACAGCTTTTCGGCGGCTTTCAACTTTACTTTTTGGCCAAAGAACTTTCAACACTTATCGATAAGCTACAGCTACTGCAAACATCCACTTAATGTTGCTAGTACAGATTAGCTGAGATTTAATGATGGGCTCTTATTTTTTTGGGGAAGTTAAACATAATGTGGATACATGCCACGTGTATTACGGGTTGTAACGATGACGAAAATATGCAACATTATATTATATATGATGCATATTTGGACAAGTTGAGAAACTGTTTCTAAGACTAAGAATCAATTCTTGTCCACTAAAAAAAAAAAAAAAAAAGATAATTTATATAAATCATTCTGCACTAATCTACTTTAATTAGTCGTCACGCCAATAATTGATTCAACAAAAGCAAGAAAATGGAAAAAGTTGAAAAAATTAATTACCACGAGACGAAATTCATCGACCAAAACGGCCAGCCGCAGACGATCAGAATTCCGGTGGTTCAAGACTTGGCCCGCCTGAAAATCCTACCCGAAAAATTCATCCAAAACCCGGTTCTAGCCGACCCGTTTCCTTCCAACGCTTATTTCGACGCCGTAGACGTAGCCAAACTCCGTGGAGCCGAATCGGATCCAGCGGGCCGGGCGATAGAGATCCAGAAATTGGCCCGTGTTACCGGCGAATGGGGCATGTTTACGATCCGGAACCACGGGTTGGATCCACGGGTTCAGGAGGAGGTTAATGAAGTGGTGAACAAATTCTTCGATTTGCCGTTTGAGGAGAAAAAATCCAGTGTGGGCACTTACATGAATGCGGATAACATGGGATACGGTCGTAATTTCGTCAAATCGAAGGATCAGCCGTTGGATTGGATTGACCGGTTGACTATGAAGGCGGCTCCAGTCGGCGCCGCCGACGGCCTCAGTGTTTGGCCTAATAATCCGGCCAATTTCAGGTAGCGTTTATTATATGATAGTTTTTTTTTTTTTTTACTAGAGTAATTAATTAATTGAACATGGTAGGCTATCGATAGAGAATTACGTAAAGGTAGCTCGGAAGATTCTAGACGAGCTTCTCAAAGCCCTAGCTGAAGCCATCTCCGACGATACACAATTATTCACACAATATTTTGATCGGGACACGAGCGAGATCAACGTTCGTGTAAACTACTATCCGGTTTGTCCCCAACCCGATTCGACAATGGGTATAGTCCCACACACGGACCTTAATGCCCTAACTCTCTTAACTCAATTCGGATCCGAATCGGGGCTCCAGCTATACAAGGACGATAAATGGATCACAGTGCCGTGGCCGTGCAACACATTGCTTGTTAATGTGGGTGATTTTATGGAAATTATGAGCAACGGGAGGTTCAAGAGCTCGTGGCATCGGGTCGTGACCCGACCCAATACGGATAGATACTCGGTAGCGTTGTTTTACAGCCCACCGGGTCAAGTAGAGATTGGGCCTCCGGATGATGACGAGCCCATTAAGTATAAGAAGGTTGTTGTGGGGGAATATTTGAAGCACTTTTATAAAGCAAGTCCAACAGCTAGTAAAGAGGCCATTTGTATTGCTAAAGTAAATTAATTATACATGACTTTTTTTTTTCCTCCAAAACTGTCTTATTAAAAATGACTTATTTTAAAAAATTGAAAAGTTTTGAAGCACATAAACGGATGGAGGTAGTATATCACAATTTTATAATATTATGTGAGTTGTATATAGGGTTGTAAACGAATCAAATAGTTTTGATTCAATTAGGTATTCGTATTTGATTTTTGATATTTGTATTTGAGATTTTGAGATTCGAATTCGATTATAAATATTTGATTCGATTCGTTTACTAATCAAATACAAATACAAAATCGTAATATTTGATTCGATTCGTTTCTGGCCTAGTTGTATATTTATTTTCATAGGGAATGTAGAAGATTGTAGTTGAAGAGTCCTAATGTCCACATTGAATACTCCACTTCGTTATTGGGGTCCTAAAAGGAAAGAGCCAAGAAGCTTCGTAATCTCTTCCCGAAACTTGGAAACATAATCCACAACATAGAATAAAGATTTTTAGTAAGGGATGACATAATTTGGTATTTAAGTAAACGGAAATTTTGAATTTTTATATCAAGAAGACTTATTAATTAGTTGTGAAAATGAGTGGATCGAAAAGTGTGATTTTGAGTTAATTTTAAAATGGTTTAAGTTATTGATTTTGAAATGGGACAATTCCAGAAAAAAGTATGAGAAACAAAGAGATGATTATTGTCTGGTTATGTTTTGGCCAGAAAACAAGATCCGGCAACTTGCACGCTTTAGAATTCAACTCTCGCCGCCGGCTCTGCGGCGGCTGATGGCTGCGTGACCGGCTTACAAACCGAAATTTTTTTTCCTCCAAAATTTATGGGATTTTTACTCATATGACTTTTTATTGAGGTGTGGGGCCCACCCTACAATTCTTATTTTTTTAAATTTATTATTTGTCCATCGGAATTACTCCCTCCGTCCCATTCCAATTCGTCTTGCTTTCTTTTCTTTTGGGTACGGAGATTAAGAAGAGTGGGTGATTGTGTGTAGATGAGTGTGTGATTGTGTGTAAAGAGATAGACCCACAAAGAAAAAGTGGTAGGTTGTGTAATGATTAAGCTTCCTTTTTTGAAAACTGCAAGTTGAGCGGACACCAAAAAAAGAAAACTGCAAGTCGAATGGGACGGAGAGAGTACTAATTTTGCCTAGATCTCAAAATTATATATAGATTTCACCCGAAATTCTAAACAATGGATCTGTTTTATTTATTTATGTTTACTTTCTGAATTAATTGGAAAATAATTAAAAGAAAGTTCGGTTTATAAAAGTGAATTTTTTTGCATAATACATCTGATTATCACATTATAAAAATTAAAAAGTTTTAAAAAAAAAGAAAAGCATAAAAGAAGCCTCACGTGGAGCGCAAACATGCCAACATAAAGGAAAAAGGATTTTCCTTAATGTTGAAGTCTTTAATCCAAAACGCGGTTTGCACACGAACTCTCTCTCTCTCTATCTTCTCTCTAAAGATTATAAAAATAGGATTTTATTACAATAAAAAATAAAAAATTAGGTCTGGATAGACAAAGTATATATACATATCTCCGTCGGCACACACCTTTATATAAACCTCTCGACTACAACGACAGTTAACGCCTCAGTTCTCTCTCTAGAAAATAAATTCTCTCTCGCCGCTCTCGACTTCAGAAATCAATCGACCAGTTCGTGCTTCAACCTCGTTGATTATGAGTTACTACAATCAGAATCAACCTCCAGTCGGTGTTCCTCCACCCCAAGTTTAGTTTTCCCTATCGCAAATTTGATTCCGTTTCTTATGCCCTAATCCTTCGTAGAAATCATGTGCGATTTTGTTGATTATTAATTACTTTGTGTTTTTCTTAATTTTGATGTTTAGGTTACCCGCCGGAGGGTTATCCTAAGGATGCCTATCCCCCGCCGGGGTATCCACCGCAGGGATACCCGCAGCAGGGCTACCCGCCGCAGGGATATCCGCAGCAGTATCCCCCTCAGTACGGCCAGCCGCCGCCGCAGCAACAGCAATCTAGCAGCAATGCCGGCATGATGGAAGGATGGTAAGTTATACTTCCGATCGTTGATTTTATCCACGGGTGTGTGCGTGTTAATTGATTATATTCGTCGGATTCTCTGCGCCGGTCATAGATCCGTGGGATCTGAGATTTCGTTCGCTAATTTGGCAAATTGACGGTTCTTCAATGCGTTTGCCGACTCGAGTCTGTTTACCGTGGGTGTGTTCGCCTCTAGGAAATTTGGGGTTCTTGTTGCCTCTGACTTGTAATTGAATTTAAATGGTGCCCTAAACCCTAATTACTGCTATTTTAGGAAGGATTGAATTCATCTAATATCCCACAGTCGCAAAAGAAAACTGAACTATCTTCCCCTTTTATCCTTTATCAAAGGTTTCGTATTTCTCTTGAAATTTTGTATGGATTTGATTATTATATATTTATTAATTGAGGATGAACAACATTGATTTTCTGCAGTTTGGCTGCTCTCTGCTGCTGCTGTCTCCTTGATGCATGCTTCTGATGAGAGACGGAGAACAAGTGAGAGAATTTGCTTTGAAAGAATTGAGGCCCTCTAATCTTGCCTCTTGATTTACCATCATCTATCTTTATTCACCAATTTCTGGACCTAACTTTGATTTCTGAGTAATTCATTCTTGCTTTTTATTGTTCTTGTAAATTTCAATTTTATGGAGACTTTGTTGATTTGCTCTAAGCATATATATTGTCTTCTTGCAAAAAGCTGTCTTTGTTTGTCTTAATCAATTGAATTCCTAATCTATAATCTAGTAAAATACTAGTCAAGGAATGTCTTAATCAATTATATTGATGAACAATTAATCTACATCAGAATCCAGCATAGCATAAATCACACCCAAAACAAAATCTGAACCAAAATTCAAGAAAACTCTTGGAAGAAGCAGAGATCTAAAGAGAGAGAGACTGTGGAGGTTGCGAACAATTTTCATTGCTCAATCCCTTGAGGGAGAAGTTGCAGGTCGAGGTGGCTTAGGTTTTCCCTTGTTCATGATGAGTTGCTGGTGGTGGTGCTTGCAGAAGAGCACGCCCTCATGAGCAATGTAGTTTGATGGGCTTATGGTGCAACCTCCATGGCTGCACTTGAAGCAGCTCTTGTGGTACGCAGCTCCATTCCCAGAAACCTATCAATTTTTCATTTCTTGATTGAGAGAGAAATGGTTTATGTGTATGTGTGTAAGGAGGAGAGAAGTTAAGCTACCTTTTCAATGGGGCACAACCTTTGCATTTGTCTCTGGTTCCGGCCAATAGGACTGAGCTTTGATGCATTCTGTCCAACACATTGTGATCTTTAGGTTCAAAATTATAGATAATAGTAGAAACTCGGTTCCCTTATTACGGACTTTGATTAGTTAATTTGTGTCCACACATTCTTTATTTTTTGTTTAGAAAGACGATATTTTTAATGGTCGGTTCAACGAGGAAAACAAGACGTTAATAACGGGATGGATGGAGTGTATAGTAGTGTTGGGATTTCATTTTAGATGTACCTCGTTTTCCACCATCCTCTCTGGCTTAACAAGCTTTGGGGGTCCCTGCAAGAATCCAAACCAATCTTGGGAATTACTTAATCTCTAAGAAAGATTAAAGATAACTATGGAAAATGGGATAGCTTATTAGCTTAAGCACCTTCAAAGCTTTTGTCGAGGCTGCCAGTTCTCTTGAACAGCTGATCGAAGTGAGATCTGCAGTAGAGCACTCCCTCGAAAGAATTGAAGTTTCCCAGCTGAAAAAAAAAAACAGGATCCGTAAAAAGATTCAATCAAGAGAGAGAGAGAGGAAGAGAGAGAGGGAGAGGGAGACCTTGAGGATGCCTTTGCAATGGTGGCAACGGAAGCAAGCCTTGTGATAGACCCTCTTGTCGTTGACGAGGCGATCGACGAGATAGACGGTTTACTGGCAAGCAGAGAATTTCTGGGTGGTACCAACGAAGGCCATTTTCTTGTTTATGATTATGAAGTTGTTCGGAGGAGATTTGAGGAAAGATAACAACGCAACAGTCCAAACGAGGTCTGGTTGTCTCTTTCCCCTCTCTCTCTCTCTCTCTCGGGTGTGACATCGCTTTCTTTATTGATGAAAAAGTTGGTTTGGAGTCTGGTTTAGATAGTGATGGTCTGGTTTAAATAGTAGTTAATTTTCCGAACTTGAAGGCGTTCCATTTGCAATCACTACAAAAAATTTCAGTATATACCGACGGAAAAAACATGGGTCGGCATTTACCGACGGAAATTCAAACCGTCGATTAGCGACAGAATTTTTCGCCGATAATATTGATAGAATTTTCCGTCACTATTTCATAATTGCAGTTATTACAGACGGATTTAAGGCCGGATTTTTCCGTCGGTATTTAGCGACGGAATTTCCGTCGGTAAACTGAAATTCTGCATCTACATTGAACTTTTTACAAAAAAAATTCACATTTATATATGATACCACCTCATAAACTATTAAGAATCTTGTTATACACATGCGCGAGCACACACAGGCCTCCACCGCCGCTCACCTTCACCGTCCAATCGCCGCCGTCGGCTACCAACTCCGATAGGCGGCGGCTCAATTGTCGGCTAAAATTTAAAAAAATCGTCGATAAATTTTGTCACTAAATCCGTCAGTAAATGCCGACGGACCTCAAAATCACTTGGTAAAATTTACCAACAAAATCTATAACGACGGCTTATTTTCCGTTGGCAATCCGTATGGAATTTTAATGTTTAGAGGCAGAATTTTCCGTCGGTAAAAGATTTTTTTTAGTGAATGAGAGGATGAGAAATCACTCCATGATGCTAAACTAACTGTTTTTTTTAACATGCTACGTGGATGCTATACTCAATGAAATACTCCGTCCGTCTCATTATTGATGTTTCATTCCAAAAGTCAACATAAATGAGTGATCCATATCATCTAAATAGGTGGACCCCACCACTTTATACTTTTCAACCACTACTTTATACCTTTCCACCACTACTTTATACTCATTTCAAATCCAAACTAAACGAGCAAAACCCAAACGAATCGAGAAAGAATTATGCTACCAAATTCAACCAAAATCCCCAAACGAAAACACAAACAATCTCGAAGATTATGTACCCACAATGTCTGAGATCATGGATTCATCTCGATTGCAGAATCTCGATCTTCAACTTCAAAAAATTGGGCCGTTCTTCAGGGTTACCGCGAAAAGCTTGGAATCATGAAGGGAATTTGGGAGGGCGGAGGGAGTAACTAGGGTTTAGTTTGGGGGTAAGATTCTGCACTTGGACTTGTTACGTTGTGGCTTCGAAGAATTAATGATGATGATCATTAATTTCACCTATATAGGTTCTCTAATTATTTTAGGTGTGCTTCGCGCATTATAGTCTACATATTATGGGATTAGTTAATATGAGTAATTGACCATGTTTTTATGGATATGTACTTTTGGCCTAGAATCATATTTCGGAGACCCATTTTGTATTCTCATATTTATTAGTGGATTGTTTTCCACCGCCCATGGATGTAGGTCAATTGATCGAACATCGTTAAATTCTCTCGTACCTATTTCTTTTTCTCTTTGTATTATTCTTTGTTATCGGCTCGTTGGGTTTTAAGAACTCATTTCGTCACATTTTAAAGGGCCCAAAGATCCTAACAAGACTCGATGAAGCTACAGAGAGAGAGACGATTGGGATGTAGAAATCCATATTGGGTAGGATTGTTTATCGGAGCTGTGGCGATTAGGTGTGGATATGATTGCGGATGCACGAAAGCTGAGCTGCTTGCTATCAATGGTTCCGATTTGTGCCATTCCAATGTACAACAATCTAATGCACACCTATTTTGATTTCATTATATATATAATAATATATGCATACTTCATCATAAGATTTAATTTATTAATATGTTTTAACGATGTCATGAATTGCAGCTTGTGAGGTTTTATAAGAGATCAGGGTTCAAGAAAGTGTATTAGAGGTGAATATGAGTCGCATTCTAAAAATTAAAAAGTTGAAAAAAAAAAAAACCCCTCAAGTGGAGCGCAACATAAAGGAAAAAGGACTCTCCTTAAATATTGAAGTCTCTCATCCAAAACGCGGTATGCACACGAACTCTCTCTCTATATTCTCACTCTAAAAATAAAAGATTATAAAAGTAGGACTTTATTAGAAAAAAAAAATTAGGTCTAGATAGACAAAAAATATAGGGAGAAATTCATATATAGCCAAAACAAATAACAAAATATTTTTAACAACTACAAGTTTAAAAACATTATGTTTGTAACCATTTAAACTCTAATGTGGGCCCATTTAGAATTTCACTCTCCACTTCGATGATCTTCTTTGTTAATTATCATCAATTTTAGTTTTGCCGGGTGTTTGAGTACTTGACATCAATTTTAGTTTTCCCGGGTTCGAGACCCAGTGTCGGCATTTCGTTTTTTTTTATTTTGACATTAATAAATTTAATTTCTTATTTAAAAAAATTAATATATGACACAAAGAATATTAATATGTATATTAAAAAAAATTCTTGTTACAAAATATAATATTTTTTTTAAAAATTATAATTGTATAAACAACTACAATATGACACGAAAAATAATAAATTTAATTTCTTATTTTAAAAGAAATTAATATATGACACAAATAATATTAATATGTATATTAAAATTTATTCTTTTTAAAAAAATATAGTAATATTTTTAAAAAAAAATTATAATTGTATAAACAACTAAAAATGACACGAAAAATAATAAATTTAATTTCTTATTTTTTAAAAAATAATATATGCACAAAGAATATTAATATATATATATTAAAATTTATTCTTGTATATATAACAGTCATAGAATTTAAAAAAAATTATAATTGTATATATAATAGTCATAGAAGAGATATAACATAATGAGGAATATGTATGAGATAATAAAATTATTTGTCCTTAACAAAATATCACATTATATGAAAAAGTATTCATTATTTTGAATATATCACTTGTTCTCAATAAAATTATCACTTCTTTACTAGTAATGTATCACTTGTCATGAATCAAAGTATCACTTGCTATGAATATAAGTATCACTTATTATGAATAAAAGTATCACTTGTCATGAATCAAAGTATCACTTGCTATGAACAAAAGTATCACTTATTATGAATACAAGTATCACTTGTTCTTAATAAAAGTATCACTTTACATGAAAAATATAAATTATTTTGAATATTAATAGGAATGATACTGTTCTTTAGATAGAGTGATATTTTTGTTAA
The DNA here is from genome assembly GCA_028984105.1 of Lavandula angustifolia. NCBI lineage: Eukaryota > Viridiplantae > Streptophyta > Magnoliopsida > Lamiales > Lamiaceae > Lavandula > Lavandula angustifolia. The sequence continues at coordinate 2,673,508 of CM054820.1, read as the reverse complement.
CATAATGTGATACTTTTGCTCTATAGAAGTAATATTTTTCCTTAGAAAAACTGATACTTTTGCTTACATATAAAGTGATACTATTGTTCAATAGGAATGATACTGTTCTTTAGACAGAGTGATACTTTTTCTTACATATAAAGTGATACTATTGTTCAATAGGAATGATACTTTTCTTTAGACGCAGTGATACTTTTGTTAACGTAATGTGATACTATTGCTCAATAGAAGTGATATTTTTCCTTAGAAAACCGGTATTTTTGCTTACATATAAAGTGATATTATTGTTCAATAAGAATGATACTTTTTCTTAGAAAGACTAATACTTTTGTTAACAGAATGTGATACTTTTGCTCAATAGAAGTGATACTTTTCCTTAGAAAACCGATACTTTTGCTTATCGAAAGTGATACTATTGTTCAATAAGAACGATACTTTTCCTTAGAAAGAGTGATACTTTTGTCAACAGAATGTGATACTTCTTTTCCTTAGAAAGACTAATACTTTTGTTAACAGAATGTGATACTATTGCTCAATAGAAGTGATACTTTTCCTTAGAAAAACTGATACTTTTGCTTACATATAAAGTGATACTATTCTTCAATATGAATGATATTGTTCTTTAGACAGAGTGATACTTTTGTTAACAGAATGTGATACTTTTGCTCAATAGAAGTGATATTTTTCCTTAGAAAAACTGATACTTTTGCTTACATATAAAGTGATACTATTGTTCAATAGGAATGATATTATTCTTTAGACAGAGTGATACTTTTGCTTACATATAAAGTGATACTATTGTTTAATAGGAATGATATTTTTCTTTAGAAGACTAATACTTTTGTTAACAGAATGTGATACAGTAAAAATACGAAAAAATACCGTAGCAGTTCCACGACTAAAAGGGTTTGGAAATGCTAGCCTTTTTTCCAAACCCTTTAAAAATGCGAGTGTTCCGAAGGAACGCGAGCATTTTTAACCGGAGAAAAAAGTAGGGTTTAGACTTCCCCTCTAGGGTACAGTAAAAATAAGGAAAAATACCGTAGCAGTTCCACGACTAAAAGGGTTTGAAAATGCTAGCGTTTCGAAGGAACGCTAGCTTTTTTCCAAACCCTTTAAAAATGCGAGTGTTCCGAAGGAACGCGAGCATTTTTAACCGAGAAAAAAAGTATGGTTTAGACTTCCCCTCTAGGGTACAGTAAAAACAAGGAAAAATATTATTGCTCAATAGGAATGATACTTTTATTTAGGCAAAATGATACTTTTATTTACAACATGTGATACTATTACTCAATAGGAATGATACTTTTCTTTATGAAGAATGATACTTTTGTTAACAATATGTGATACTATTGCTCAATAAGAATGATAATTTTCTTAAGAAAGAATGATACTTTTCTTAAGAAAGGATGATACTTTTGTTAACAACATGTGATACTATTATTCAATAAGAATGATACTTTTTTTAAGGAAGAATGATACTATTACTCAATAAGAATGATACTTTTCTTAAGGAAGAATGATACTTTTCTTAAGGAAGAATGATACTTTTCTTATGAAAGAATGATACTTTTGTTAACAATATGTGATACTATTGCTCAATAAGAATGATACTTTTCTTAAGGAAGAATGATACTTTTGTTAACAACATGTGATACTATTGCTCAATAAGAATGATACTTTTCTTAAGGAAGAATGGTACTTTTCTTAAGGAAGAATGATACTTTTCTTAAGAAATTCTAGCGTTCCGAAGGAACGCTAGCCTTTTCAAAACCATTTCAAAATGCAAGTGTTCCGAAGGAACGCGAGCATTTTTCACCGGAGAAAAGAGTAGGATTTAGACTTCCCCTCCGAGTACGGTAGAAATACGAAAAAATATTGTAGAAGTTATTAAAAAAATTAAAGTGTTATTAAAAAAATTAAAAATAAAAATGGGTGTATCAATAAAATTTTTAAAAAAGGTGTTATTAAAAAAAAGTATTACGTAAAAAAAATTAAAAAAAATAAAAATAAAAAGTGTTATTAAAAAAATTTAAAAATAAAAAGTAACATGCGCAAGAAAAAGTGTTATTAAAAAAAATAAAAATAAACATAAAAAAAATAAAAAGTGTTATTAAAAAAAAAGTGTTACGTAAAAAAATTAAAAAAAAAATAAAAAGTGCTATTAAAAAAATGTATCACTTTTTTAAATTAATGTATCAATTTAAATGAAAATGAAGGAAAAGAAAAAAAGAAAAAAAAGAAAGGAAAAAGAAAAAAAAAAGGTTAGATGTCGCTGTTGGGATTTGAACCCAAGCAGCACAAGTGAGTTTTCAAAATACTCAACCAACTGCACTACACAACATTAATGTAATATTTGCAAACCGAATTGTATATATAGTAAGCATCCGATTGCAGGTGCAACCGGATGCACAAGAGACCAACTCATTATTATAAAGCTTAGCCGTTACGAATCAAAATAAAATTCCCTACTTCCACCAAGTATAGAAAGAGAAACAATAGCAAAATCTCATATCTCACTCAAAATATTTTTATTGAATATTAAAATAAACTCGCAACGACCATTTTCATGCACATGAAGGAAACAATCAAGAAGACAAGCTGATAACAGTAGGTAAAGTACGCCATTTCTAACGACGTAAGCAGTGACCGTCATACGTTAACCTTCAGCTCGACAGCCGTCACATTCCCCTTGGGCGTAAGCTCAAACGCCTGTTTAGTCGGAGACGACGCTCTGTTAGGCAGTACCACAGTCGCCTCATACTGCCCGTAGAACAACGAACCCTCGTAAACGCCGTTAGCATCCGTCGTCCCGTTCGTATCCGGTACCTTAATAAACTCGCTGATAAACTTATCGACGACATCGCCGGACCTGATGTTCTTGTACTCCAAGTCCGTCATGCACATGACGAAGCACTTCCCGGTTATCCCCATCGACGTCCAGAACAGGATCCCGTCGACGGCCGCGTACGAGTGGAGCTCCCGCATGATGAGATCCAAGACCTGGGGTTGATTGGGGAGACGGTCGCTCACGTCCAGCTCGGTGATCCAGATCGGAAGACCTAGCGGGGCGAACATGTCCAGAGACGCCCGAATGTATGCAATGTTCGGAGCGACGTAGGCGAAGTGGCCTTGGAGGCCGATGCCTAAGGGACCGTCGTACCCACAGTTTCTAATCTCGGCTACTTTTTCCAAGTAGGGGGTGGGGACCGCCTTGCCGTCGGCACTGCCCTCCTCGATCACGTTGTACTCGTTTAGGAAGAGGATGGGGTCCGGGTCGAGCTGGTGGGTGAGTTTGAAGATCTCGGCGGTGTACTTGCCCGGGTCGAGTTTGCTAAAGAAGTTCCAGTGCATGTTCTCGTTGATGACGTCCCAATGGATGAACTGCCCCTTGTATTTTTTAACTACTGAGTCGACTCGCTTCAGTGCGGCGGCTTTGAGTTCCTCGGGGCTGAGTCGCTTCTGCCAGTCCGTGGCGTATTTCTCGTCGTCCCAGAGGATGTTGTGGCCGCGGACGGTGAGGTTGTTCTCCTGCGAGAACTTGAGCATGGCGTCGGGGACGGTGTAGTTTACGACGCTTTGGTTTAATTCGGTGTAGCCCCTGAAAAGCGTACGTATAGTTACTTTTAATATCAACATATAGTAATATATATATATATATATATATATATATATATATATATATATAGAATGTGGATTTGGTGAGAACTCACATTTAATGTGAAGCTAACGCAACATGCATAATCCTTATATAATTTATGCATAATCGTTATATATTTTATGCAAAAAATATATAATTTTACATTATACATAATTTTATGTAGAAGGAAAAATGTAAAATTATAGATTTTTTGCATAAAATATATAACGATTATACATAAATTATATAGATAATTATGCACGGTTCGCAGTTCTCATGTCAAATATATGTTCTCACATGATACACTCCATATATATATATATATATATTGTGGTAAGTAAAGTGAAAATGTGTAATATCATGTGTTCTTTTTTAGTGAAATATATTCTGTGTTCTCTTGTCAAATTTAACTTGACTGGACAATAAACCTAAAATATAAAAAATCATAAATCATAAGTTTTATAGTTTGGATTGTAAGTAATTGATTAATTTTTGATGAATAGATACAAGTGAATATATAAATTCTCGATATCCAAGTATATTTTTTACAAGCAAATATATTATTTTTGCTCATATAGAATTAATTATATAAATATAAGTTAAAAACGTGATCTAGTAGTAATAAATTAATGAATTTAAAGAGTTGATGATTTGAAGAGTTTTCAAGAGAATTAGTTAGATTTTTCTTACCATTTCAATTCGTTTTCGAATACGGTGTATTGGAATCTATCGAGGAACCATTTCTGGTAGGTTGGATTACCGAGGATTCGTCCATTCATGGCGTTGCCCCACGGGAAATTGGGTTTCAATTGTTTGATGGACAAGGTGGCGTTGGCTATCGGCTTCCCGTTTTGATCCACCGTTGTGAATTTCACCTTTGTTTTTCTTACCTGCAAAACACACGCATATATGTATTGTATTAGCATTAAATTTATGATACTTTAGAATATTTCAAATCGATAAATAGATAAATATCTTATCTTCAGTGAAACTATCATGTGTTAGTTTAATTGTAAAAAGCATGAAGAATTCTAACATATTTTTTAACTATATGTGAGATTTTTTCTCTCTCAGCCTATTACTGCTTCTCTCTTTTTCTCTCTCTCAGACTAAAGATCCCACTTTGTGGTTTTACCCTTCTTCCATTTTTTATTGTTACTGAATCTGTGATCATTTATTGCACTCTTATTTTTTAGTCTGCATTTAATACTCCTTTTCTTCTTGGGAGGTTTTGTTTAATGTTTCAGATTTTTGATTCAGTTAATGACTATATTTATGTTTAACTTTAGTGGATGGTTAAAGTTGTATTTCTTAGGTATTTGGCCACAAGTGTATATTAACACTTGTTTGTTGAATTGTCTTCTCTCTTTCAAAATTATAAATCCTGCCCCTATTTCATTATAATTCATGGACACGAGAGAATATTAATTTTACCTTTTCCCGGCTCTCATCTTGGTGGGACTTCCACTCTTCCAATGTAAATGCCTGCAGAGAGACACTATCCACCATAATATCCAACCCGGTATTGTCCGTATTATCGAACCCTGTAATGTTGCAATGCGTCTGCAGTACACAAAAGAAACAAAATTACAAACATTGCACCAAGAACCCTAATCCCCAATTTAGGCATCTTCTAGAGAGAGAACGAGACCTCGAAAAAGATGTTAGCTGGACCAGTGGTGTTGACCTCGAATCCACCTTTCATCATCTTCCAGCAACCAGTTTGGGCATAAGTCCACCCCGCCGTCACATTGTTGCCGTCGGAGGTCAGCAATCGCGCTTTAATCTTCACCTTATCCTTGTTCGCTTGCACCCACGCTGTAACAAAATTAATTAATAATTATGTGAATCCCGATTCCAGTGAAGAAAAACTGGAGAAATTGATTACCGGCGAAGGTATAGATTTTTCCCCTTTCCAGTTTGATGCTCTGAGAGACTCCATCGGTGTCGATCTTCCTGCCTGTGACGACGACGTAGTTGTTGCCGTCAGCGGATTTGTCAGCCGCTATTTTCGCAACTCCAGAAGCCGTCCATCCCTTCACTCCATCGTGCAATTCCGGATTCACGATGATTCCTCCTTTATACAGCGGCGGTTCCGGCTTTTTCACGCACTGTAATTTTTCGATCGACGAAATAATTCAACGAAGGAGACGACCGATGATTACGAATTCTACACTAATTTATGCTGAATTCTCCAATTGAATATATGCATGAGACTTACTCCGATCGTGTATGAGTAATCATACGGCACCGCGAGCACTTGCAGACCTGCAGAGCAGGAAGAGAATGAGTAAATCGCGTGATGAGAGAGAAGTAGGGAAGATTCCGTGAAGGTAAATTAGTAGTACGTACCTAAGAAGAGATTGAGAGTGAAAATGGTAAATAAGAAAGAAGTAAGTGACGTCACCATGGTGGTAAATTTTTGTTACCGGGAAAGCAAACATGTGTAGTTTATATTTATTTATATATAGTGATAGTGATGCGGTGAAGTTGGAAGATAAAATGTTTTTACAGTGCGCAGTGACTTTCGGGTAAAAGGAAAGTACTAATGGTTTAAATTGCTCTTACAGTTACTATTTATCATCCATCCACGCAAATATATGGAGGTGTTGTGTGTGACTAGAAAATATAGGTACGTTTATATATTTGTAATAAGTTAACAATTTAAAGTAAGTAAATTGTCAATCCCGACATATGTCAAAGTCGTTTAAGTATACTACGTTAGTTGAGTCTTCGTCCACTCATCGTACTCTAAAATTGTACTCCATGTTTTTTATATTTTTTAAAAAATTACTATAATTGAAATTATAGATTAACATTAATAAAATCTTGAATTGAATCTGTTCAAGGTTGCGTTTATGTTATTTTTAGGCCTTTTAATTTTAATTTCTTCTTTATATGAATTTCATGCATGTTTGGTTGGCATTGTGCCACGTGGCGTGTATAAATAAGTACTATCAAGTAACCTTTGCAGCTCTGAGCAATTTCATCAATGGATATAACCAGAGTAGTGAAAAGTTCACTTTCTTCATTCCCTCTTCAGCTAAAGCAATTTAATCACCCAAACACGCCGTTTATCCACACAACACAACGTCTTCTCCACCGTAATCTCAATTCATCTCCCAATTATCCAATCACACCAAAAACCCATTTCAAATCCGAACTGAACCAACAAAACCCAAATCAAACCAGAACGAATTATGCCGCCAAATTCGACCAAAAATCAACATACGAAGACACAATCAATCTCGAAGATTATGTACCCACGATGTCTGAGATCATGGATTCATCTCGAATGCAGAATCTCGATCTTCAACTTCAAAAAATTGGGCCGTTCTTCAGGGTTACCGCGAAAAGCTTAGAATCGGGAAGGGAACTGGGGAGGGCGGAGGGAGTAACTAGGGTTTGGTTTGGAGGTAAGATTCTGCATTTGGATTCGATGAAGCTGCAGAGAGAGACGATTGGGATGAAGAAATCCATATTTGGGATCGGATTGTTTCTCGGAGCCGTCGCAATTAGGTTTGGATATGATTGCGGATGCACAAAAGCTGAGCTGCTTGCTATTAATGATTCTGATTTGTACCATTCCAAGGTACAACAATCTATTGCACACTTATTTAATTTCATTATTACAAATACTTCATCAATCATCATATGATTTAATTTATTAATTATGTTTTAATGATGTCATGAATTGCAGCTTGTGAGGTTTTACAAGAGATTAGGGTTCAAGAAAGTGTATGAGGTGAGAGGTGGATCATTAGGGGATATGAGTCATATGTTGGTTTGGGGTGGTGTTGGGACTCGCATGGATGCAAATCTTGCACAACTCATGATCAAATGGTGTTCAAGATTCAAACCCAATGTTTAATCCGTTCGTTTCGTGGTTAAATCGAAAATTGAATCTATATTGAATTTGGTCCGTTTGTGCTATTATTTGTTAGATTTTACATCAACTATCAAGTCAAATTTGTTGTATTGTGCTAACAGTGAGTGAAGACACATTAAGGGAAAATGGAGTTTTTGATTCCATATTTTTTATTTATTTGCATTTTTGGTCCTGTAACTTTTAAAGATGTGTTAGTGGTCCTGTATTTTCCAATTACTTGCGATTTTGGTTCCATAACTTTTAACGCTGCATTTTTTGTCCCATATCTTTCATATACTTGCAGTTTTTGTCCCGTAACTTTTAATGCGGCATTTTTAGTCTCATATCTTTTATTTACTTGCAATTTTTGGTCCCGTAACTTTTAATGTAGCGTTTTTAGTTCCATATCTTTTATTTACTTGCAATTTTGATCCTGTAGTTTTTAATGCGACATTTTTTATCCTGTAATTTATTAATATCTATGATTTTAGTCTCGTAAAACAATTCAAAATTTTAAATCCTTAGCTAATCAATGTTTGTAATATCAATCTTTTAAGCCTCTCTTTTATATGGGTGTTCACAGTTCGGTCAAACCGGTCGAACCACACTATAAAATTCGGTTCGATTTTAAGTTTGTAAAATTTATGAAGTTCGATTTTCAATTCAATTCACCGATTTGACCTAATCGAAAACCGATTAAAAATCTAAAATTTGAAAATTGAAAAACAAGAAAAATAAAACAACTTAATATTAAAATCAAAAATAAAAATTTGTGAAGAACCACCATCTCGTCTGCTTCTGCCCCAATATCATTCTCAAATTCTCAATTCGTGAAGAAGAAATGGAAACATAAGAAAATAGACAATGGATCAAACAACAAAAGTATTTTATTTAATTTTAATTTAATCGATTAATTACGGAATATAAATTACAAATAAATGAAAATTATGGGACCAAGAGTATCGCAATAAAAGTTACGAGATAAAAAAAAACACTACGCTACAAGTTACGGGACCAAATCGTAAGTAAATAAAAGATATGGGACAAAAAATGCAAGTGAATGAAAGAATCGGGACAAAAAACGCAGCGTTAAAAGTTATGGGACCAAAATCACAAGTAAATGGAAGATACGGGACTAAAAATGCTGCATTAAATATTACGGGACCAAAAATGCAAGTAAATGAAAGATACGGGACTAAAATTGCCGAGTTAAAAGTTGCATGTCCAAAAGCGCAAGTAAATAAAAGATACGAGATCAAAAACGCAACTTTGAAAGTTACGAAAACAAAAGCACAAGTAAATGAAAGTTACGGGACCAAAAACGCAATTTTCCAATCGCATTAAAGCTAAGAGTATTGTAGCACACATTAGATTTCTATTTCAACTATTGAAAATCCGACATTATAGATTTTTGTCTCTAGTAGATTTGCACTCTCAAAATAGCAATTTATGTATTACTAATTATATGTTTTAAATCTCCTCTACTTATGATTATATAAAAAAAAAAAAACACGACGCTACAATTTATGAGAAAAAGTCTACTTATGGTTCACGCACGCCACGGCCGGCGAGTTGGCCGTGGAGTGAACCACCAGGAAAAGCAACGCCACCGGCTGCCGCCATCCAAACGCCATGGGACAAAATTGGAAGGCCATTTGTATTGTGATATTCTACTCTGGATTATGTGGTGATTTTGAACCAACAAACAACATAATTTAAAGAAGAAAAAAATACATATAAAATTATTTTATGCACTTATAAGTATAAAATAACACAAGGTCGACTTTAGCTTGGAGAGTTTCGCAACACCATAAAATATAATCGAAAATTCAAAATCATTGTGATTTAGTAATTCTTGATATAATTTCTTAATTGTATAACTGTATTATTATAAGGCAAATTGACAAATTTAGTCCCCAGTGTTTGCCACTTTGGATGAATTGGTCCATAATCTTTTTGTTTAGTTTATTGGTCCCCAATGTTTGTTAATTTGCATAAATTGGTCTTTCTGTCAAATTTTAAGTTAATTAAGTGTTAATCATAGGGGTATTTATGGAATAAAAGTTTCAGTGACCAATTCATTCAATTTTTAAATAAAACTTTAATTTTTTTTAAATTATGATTTTTTTTCGGAAAAAAATTAATTTTTCAAATAATTTTTTATTTTAAAAATTACTTTTTTCAACTAATTTTTTTCTTTTTTTTTCAAATTAATTTTTTTGGTAAACGAAAAAAATTAATTAATAATAATTTTAGGGACCAATTCATCTAAATAATTTTTTGAATTAATTTTTTTTCAAATTTTTTATTTAAATAAAAATTAAGTAAATTTAGATTAACTAATAATTTTGCATTTCACGGTGAAGGAGGGGAGCGGGTCAACACAACGGTTGGGGAATGTGTTTTGTTCTTCGAGGAGAGGAGCAGCTGGACGACCCGCTCTTAGTCTTCCGGGTTATGGCCTCCCACCTCTTAGTCATCCAACTGCTCTTCTCCTCGAAGAACATAACACATTCCCCAACCGTTGTGTTGACCCGCTCCCCTCCTTCACCGTGAAATGCAAAATTATTGTTTAATCTAAATTTACTTAATTTTTATTTAAATAAAAAAAATTGAAAAAAAGTTAATTCAAAAAATTATTTAGATGAATTGGTCCCTAAAATTATTATTAATTAATTTTTTTTGTTTACCAAAAAAATTATTTGAAAAAAAAACGAAAAAAAATAGTTGAAAAAAAATAATTTTTAAAATAAGAAATTATTTGAAAAATTAATTTTTTTCTGAAAAAAATCATAATTTAAAAAAAAAATAAAAATTAAAGTTTTATTTAAAAATTGAATGAATTGGTCCCTGAAACTTTTATTCCATAAATACCCCTATGATTAAAACTTAATTAACTTAAAATTTGATAGAATGACCAATTTATCCAAATTAACAAACACGTGACCAATAAACTAGAAAAAAGATTAGAGCCAATTCATCCAAAGCAAGAACATTGGGACCAAATTTGCCAATTTGCCTTATTATAACTAGGGAGACAAGTTTGAGAGTGAGAGAAATTCTCCAATTTTCCTAAACTTATGATTTTTAAATTTTTAATCACGTGATGTACTTTCATGTGAATAGTTTTAAATTGATATAAAAAAAAGAGAGAAATTTTCAACTATTCGCAAAATTAAATAATTTGGTCAATTAGTGTGATGCATACTGTTCTTGGGAGTTATTACGCCACATCCAACTATAATCCTACACGCACTATCACATGTTGTATTACATATTTCGTTTATTTATTTTATTAGTTTATGTTGATTTAACATATTATTCATAAATTAAACCACGAGGAAGAAAAAGTATAATTATCTATATTGAAAAAGACATTTCAAATAAAAAATACAGTGTATTGACATGGGAATAATACGGATCGTGCCGAACATCGAAATGCCGTAATTTATACAATAAAAAAATAAAGCAGACACAACATTGCAGAAACAATCCCAAAAGCCAAGGGCTTAATTGGACAGAATTAAAGTGTCTAGTACAATTACACAATTTGAAAAAACTTGTAGCTCAAATTTCTAACAGTAACTCAGTAAGTAAAACTTGCTTTAATTGTAGCATTTTCAAGAGTGGCAGTTCTGGATTTTATATACAAGGACAGAACAAACATCATGCTTTCAATTCAGTCACCTCTCCTACCCCTACTTTCCTGCAAAAGTGACCATTCTGCACAACCCCTCCGCCCTCCGGCGCCATTCTGACGAGTCAACTCGCCGACCGGGTCACGTCGTCCCGGTGCCGTCTCTCAACCCTTGAAGGCAAGCATGTAATGTTCTCTGCACACTTTCCGCAACCACCCTCAGCCTTCCCAGATTAATATCTCCACCACTAGTTCCATTCACCTCCACAGTTCTCATCACTCTCTGTTTCGATTTTTCCCAGTCGTCCGCGCGCAGCCAGCAAGCGCGGCCGCCGTGGCTGCCCTCCATTCCGAGGAAGGATACAACAGAGTTATCACCAAATGAGAATCTTAACCTAACAGAGACACAGTAAGGCAGCCAAGCGGCTCCACCGGCTGCATTTAGACGCGGTATGTGGGCCGGATCAAGAACCACGGTTAAGGCGAAATCGACCGAGTTGTGAGCAGGGTCATAATGGATATTACTTTTGGAGATTGAAGAGTTGTCAGATACCCCTTCTCTGTTGTACCCCATGTGATTCTCGAGGCTCAGCTCGATACGGGATTTCTGCGCGAGAGCAGCGTCGGCTCCTTGCCCTTGAGCTAACCCTTTCTTCCATGCAATGAGTTTCAGAAACTCCCTCAGAACTGAGATTGGGAGAGTTAGGAGGGTGATGAATGAAGCAACTCGAGAAGCATCGTATGGCTCAGAAGCAACACGGCGACTGAAGTAATCGCAGATCTCGCCTATTTCGGATTGAGTTAACTCCTCTTGTGCTGCAGCTGGGTTTTGTTGCTGCTGCTGAGAATGATGAAACCTTTTCACACTGAGGACTTGGAGAAGGAGTTGAACTCTATGAACGCTAACAGCAAACACATAGCCTCTGCAAAAGCATTTCTTCATATCAGAAACTAAAGGCAAACAAGAAATCACATAGAAACACAATGATTTCAATTCAGTCTTACCCAACAAAGAAACGCAAGGCTGGCTGCTCCTGATCCAAATTCAATAAAGCGCCTTCGTTATCCTTCAAAATCGACCCGAGGATCTCCTTAAGAAGTTCTGGTAATTGTGCAAATAGCCACAGTACTCCAAGATACTTAAGAATACCTCTCAAGACCTTTTTGAGTGCTACAAGAGGAACCCATCCTCCACCATAACCTCCATCGTCCCCAAGACCGATGATAGCGGTATTGAGTTCGCCTCTCACATGAGCAGGGACACCAGAACCCGGTGGTCTACGTAATGGGCTAACCACAGGTAAATTGGATGTTCCCGGAAGAGCATTTCCAATACGGTTCAATGCAGCTATAGCATTTCCTGTTCGAGATATCGCAGCAGCGCTTGAAAGGTTGGCTCTGTTTCCAGGAGTAGCTGACAACTGTGGAGTTGAGCTTGTGCTGGGATTATTTGAGTTGGACAATCCAAGTCCCTGTTGAGCAGATGGGAAGTTGGAATCTATGCCGTTCAATTCTTGAGCAACGTGTTCCATGATAAAAGGTCGAAACTGTGGGCATGGAAGGGATCCTCCAATAGATGGACCAACTTTGGGTGGGGTAGCTGGTTGCAACCAGACTTGATCTCCAGCAAAACACCGCATGTCAACTGCGAAATTTTTGCGGTATATAATCCTAATCCAATATGGGCCTCTTAGTACCACAGAAACATCAATAGGCAGCAACGAACTGGGAACAATTCCAGGACTACCTCTTCCAGCAGCAGCAGCGGCAGCTGCTGCCGCCGCCAACACAGCTGCTGTATTATGAGTTCCGATAGAGGCTGATTGAGTAGTTACGCCGGGATTACTTCCAGGAGCAGATGAAGCTTGACTAGCATTTGTGTTGGCATTACTAGGCGGACCCTGAGATGGCACATACCCAGTCTGCTTTAGACTAGATGAAATAGAAGGTGTGATGCCAGGGATTCCAGAAACAGGGGCAGCTCGTGCAGGCCTTGTCGCAGCAGCTAGAGCATGCAATGGTCCCGCAGTCAATCGAATGCAATCCAAAAAAGATGCAACCTCACCTCCATTAATGAAGTCTTCAAGAAACTGTCCAAAAACAAACATAAAGATAAATGATCAGCAAAATCTAATGATTGCAAGGAGCACAACCAAGTCGAGCAATTCCTAATCGTGAATACACAGTAGCATTCAAATGCAACACATCTAAACTTCTTTTCGAGCACTTCCTTAGACATGATATGGCATTTGGACCACAACATAAGAAAGAAGAGAACATCGAACGATTAATAATATGCAAGTAACTATTTTAGCTAATGTCTAATCCTCCTCACGAATACTGAAAATTTAATTGTATGCTAAGTATTAACAGACCTTAGTATGAGGCCAGAGCTGGTCGGGAGAAACATGCATTCTGCAGCCCTCTTTACCAGACTCCCACTCGACGACAAAGCGAGCAAGAACCCCTGACCCAAAAATAAACCACAAGCTTGTAAGTCCGACAGCCTCGATTCTAAAAGCTTTTCTCATCTGTTCGGATAATTTTTCAGAACCCTCTGTCGAATTTTTTGATCCCGAAGGTGACTTGCTATCTGAGCTTGCATTGCTATCTTCTATCTTCTCATCAGTCCTTGCACCAAGTAGTTTTCTCATTCCAATCGCAAAAGTCCTGGCATAGGAAAGTCTTTGTATATCAGCCACTAATTTTTCAATACTATCACCCTCCACAGAGTTGTAACTCAACACAACACCTTCAGAATCGTAGCGAATATGAGAATCCACATCAGATGTATTAGCTATTCGAACACCAGAACCCCATGGAGTAGTATTGCTTCCTTTCTGAAGCTCCCACAAGTCTTTATAGTGTGGGTCAATAATTTTCACATCCCAGTACAAACTTCCAGGTCTGCCCAGCCTTAAACATATATACTGCCATGTATCCCCTCTAGAAAAAGGAAGCCGGAACCACAAGTTTGAGGATGCACTTCTCAGGCCCACTTCTTCAACATAGGGGATCTCAAGTGCCTCCATCTGACTAGTCAATCGAGCATGTTTTATACACAATGAGCAATGCCTTACTAAGTGAAGAAGAGCAGAGACATAAATACTAGGAGAAGCATTGCCCTTATTTGCTTCAGATATAAGATTTGCAAAACTGTGTCCTCCAGGTTTATTAGGATGGTCGCAAGAAACAAGTGACTGTGCCTGAAGAAGTTGAGTTTGGGGCACCCCCTTCATTTTCCTTCTCTTGTTAGAGGTTTCATTCACTTCTAGAGAGTGGAGTGAGGGAAGGGACTTTAACATAGCAGACACAGTGCGCTTTCGGGGTCTTCCATCTTGTTTAGGGACATTTTCTTGATTTGAGTTCTTGAAAACTGCAGAACCCAGATCAGAAGCAGAGCGAGGGAATCAAGGAGAATGTCATCAAGAGTAAATGAGTGGAAAATAAACAATAAGAAAAAGGAGGCAATAAGAAATAACATAGATGACCGCTTACCTGTGGGAGAATCAACCCATGGGTTAGCAAAGCTACCAGACACAGCATCAGCAGGAAAGCTTTTAGATTCATTAGACTTTGCATTCATTACTGAGACGGGAGGGCCAGGATGCTGCACTGGAGGCAAATTTCGAGCTGAGTGAATCCCAGATACCGTAAGCTGGTCATCCATTATACCATAAGAACCAAAGCCACCAGAATGTGGCGACCTCAGAGCAGACAAATCTTGATCTGACTTTGAACCTGTTAATTTCTTGACGGCTTGGTTTTTCACCAAATTTGAGGATAGCGAATTGGTGGATCCAGACTGCATCGAGCCCTTAAAATTGCTCAGTGCATTTTGCATTATTTGTCCTCCTTTCCAGTTAGGGGATGAGATCGAAGGATTTATGTTCTGGATATTCTTAGTGCCCAAGCCAAAACTGGATGCCAAGGACAGAACAGATGCAGAAGAGGCATTCTGTCCATTTGACCCTTTCTCAAGCTCAAAAGCTTCATCAACAATAGAAGAAAAACTAATAGGGACATTCGATCGAAGCAATGAGCCCTCCAAGCTTGAGCTAGAAGGAATGCCATGTTCAGATGTCTCATTTGCATTAACATCACTGGGAATTGATTGCATCTTCTTACGGTCAAGAAGGCTCAAACTGAGTTCATCATCACACATGTGCATTCGACTAATATCCAAGTTTTTTACTCGAACAACTTTGCTGATGTCACCAAATGGCTCGTGTTTCCCCGAAGATTCAACCTGAACTTCAATTAACTTGGGACAAGGTTTGAATTCATTATCAAGCTGCATCAACAAGAAATAAGAGCTTCCACACTCAGGGAATCCCATGACCAGTGAATTAGAGTCTTCTGCAAGGGTTTTAGGTAATTTTGCGGCAGTAAAGCCATGTTCAAATACCTGCAAGCAGATATGAGCATACCTAATTATTAGTTTCCTTACATGCCATACTTATTGGAAGACACCCTCCTTCCAACAAAGTAATATGCTATTACTGGCATCCGAAAAATCTCAACTTCCATTTACAATGTTTCATAACTCTATTAGAATAACAGGGATAAATAACAACACAGAACTAACACATTAGGCATCTATATTAGGGAAATAAAGAGTGATATTTAAACATAAAAATCAAGTACAAATTGAAATCTCAACAGCTTCCTTTTGCATATCAATAGAAGTTCCGGTCAAAATTCATCTTAAAGGTACTCAAAATTCTGAAACTTGTACATACCTCAAGACCCAAGAATCTTCCAATGCACGCAAATAAATGTAAAATACAATTCCTCCTCAAATTTATAAAAGCCTTGGTTGCAGTAATACTTCCCTGGTTCAGTGCCTCTTCACACTCTAGCAAAGTTTTTGAAGATATAATATTTTTTAAAGAGCGAAGAATAAAGCGACCGTTCCTGCAAGGTAAAAGGAGACACTGCCTTAAGTTCTTATGACCAGGAAGAACTCCCAAAAATGCAATTGCTACAATTGACCTGTGTTTTCTAGCTTTATTTAATTAGTTCTTTCAATTTTACATATATGTTTGCAAACATCAAGAGTCTTCGAACCTTGATACTGCTTTCTCAGCAAAATAATATTTTTATTAAGTTAGTACTCTTGCCTTGCAAAGAAAAGAATCCCTACATTATACAGTAAACAAGAAGTGACTGGAAACAATGAAGTGAAAAAAATGAATTACTTATATACTATACTATATTGGGTCGTCCCAAAATTCTTGACCACTTTCTTGTTTTGGCAAATTATTACACACAACTTTTTTATAGGACCAACAACTAACAACTCTCCTTAAAAACCCTGCTGCCACCAAAGTGGACAAGAATTTTGGGACGGAGGGAGTAATAAACACTGTCAGTAGCCTAGTGGAGAAACTGAAGAGCATAGGCACTGTTAACAGTAAAGCAAGTAAAAGAAAACCTTATGTGTATTCCAAGAGTGAAAAAAGAAGAACCATAGGCACGAACGCATAGAACTTCCTGGTCATCATGCTTCTGCAAATTTGCATTATCCATCTGTCAAACAAAAATTAAATCCTGTTTTAAGAGTGAAAAATTGGGATATATGAAACAACTAAATAAATTACTGCAGACAAAGGGGGACAAATTAGAAATACCAATGTATTTGAACAGTTCAGCCGCTATTGGGCTTGGTTTAATAACAAAAGATGTCTGCATACATAACTGTAAAGCTGCCGAATAACTAGAGTGACACTATATTATTACTTACTAGCATAATGATTGATTGTGATCACATCCTATCGACTGCAATACATATATATATATATATATACATCTAAATGATAAATAAATAAGGGTCTATTTACTGACTGCAGAAAACACAAATAATAAATAAGAAAATGATTAAGGGTCTATTTACTGACTACAGAAACCTCATTTGATAACTAGAGTGACACTATATTATTACTTACTAGCATAATGATTGATTGTGATCACATCCTATCGACTGCAATACATATATATATATATATATAAATAAGGGTCTATTTACTGACTACAGAAAACACAAATAATAAATAAGAAAATGATTAAGGGTCTATTTACTGACTACAGAAACCTCATTTGATAAAGAAAGATAAAGATAGTATACAACACTATTATGGTTAGTACCTTTCCATAATCAGGTTCAGAGTCATCCAAATGAAATTTAATTTGGACATCTCCGGAAGTTCTATTGATTTGTCTATTCTTATCCACTTCCTTGTAAATCTCAAGCAGGCGAGTATATCTACTACAGTTTATGGCTCTCAGCAGTAGCAACTCAACATCTATACAACTTTGGTTGAAGTTAAAGTCCGCCTCCTTGCCAGTTTGAGGATCAATTACAAATGTGCTATGCAAACACTTTATCTGCATATCTGAGCCTGGTTCAATTTTTAAGAATGGTGATCCCCCTGCTTCAGATGAAGCACTACTTTTATCAAGCTCTAACCAGTATATGATTTTCAATCCAGGAGTCCGTAAGCCAGACGAATCAGTTTCTCCATCTTGCGCACCATGGGTGAAGACCACACTCCCTCCCTGCCCTACAGTACCATCAGATATGAGTTCATAACGAATTGCATCTTTCCACCTGCCTTGCCGAAGTGCTTGCACTTGTTTTGTAACAATGTCCATAGTAAGTGAAACACAGAGCTCATGAAGAATAGCATACAACGTCGTGAATGGCGATTCCGATGCAGCCATTCTGCGTTCCAAATCATCTCCAAGAGCATGCCGCCGTGATTCTTCCATCTTCACGGGTCCACTTCTCTCTCCGACAAGCAATTCCAAATGTAATATTCTCCACATAGATAAGTGACCTCGATAACCAAGTGTAATTAGAATTTTGAATTCCCCATCAACACGAAGCAAGACGACACCATCAGAGACATTAATTTCAGTAAGTTCCTTTGGTAGTGAAACTTCAAGTAACTTTGACCTAACAAGTGTATCCAGCTTCCTTAAAGCCGGACCTTGCTGCTCATCATTCAATGTGCCTAACATGCCCACATCTTCTATGCATTTTGGTAACCGCTCATAGGTTCCCGTAAGAAGAACCTCGATGGCAGAGGGCACATCATAGTTAGGAGCACGAGCTTGTTGTAGCCCCTCATGCATGAAAAACATGGAATCTGCAGCTTGAGTGAAACAAGTTTCATGACTTGATAGAGTTGATGCAAGTTGTTGACAATACTGTATCAGAGGAACCTGCAACTCCAATAGCAAGATTCAAGCAGTTGAATAAAACTTTATTTTCTTCACCCAACCAAGAATAAAAGAAGGTTTAATAACATATATACTCTTGAAAACTAGGTAGGCACAAAAAACTATTCCCGGGAATGAAGACATCAAAACTAATATGGTCATCAGATAATTTTGGGAAAGCAACTCAAGTAAATTGTGTATCATCTATCTAATGAGCTACTAATCAGAGCTAAGTTCGATGATATGTAGAGTGAGAAACACTATACATTTTCTTAAAGGTACAACCTAAATAAACAAGGCCCGAAAAAAACCCAAAGGGTGCTGATAATATAATTAGTGTCACTATTTTGGCCCCAGGTAAAAAGTGATTCCTAACACACACTTCTTCCTTTTCATTCTTTTTAAGGGAAACAGGACTTCTTGCATGAAGGTAAAAGTGATTCCTAACAGACTTCATCCTTTTCGTTCTTTATTATTGGAAACCATGCAAAACCAAACACCAGGAACACTGCCAAAAACCCCAGGTTTTTCACTAAGCATGGTTATCCAAATCAAATTTGGTGCCAGAAGGAAAGCAATCAAATACTACGGAAAGCTAATTGCAAGCTATAGGATTCCATTGCAAAACTAATGAGCATACAGGACAAAGTTATGTCCAGAAATAGGTACATGGGCATTCTCGTCATATTTTAGAACCTTGACCTAAAACCCAAGAAACTCCCCCACCCACACTCTAAGCCAGAAGGAAATCGGAACATAATAGCTCAAACTGTAAATCATCAGGGCACTTTTGTACAAGATCATTAAAAGGAAAAACAACCCATAAATAATTACAAGGCCCCAATTCATTCTAGCAAAAAGTATAACATTTCTCCAAAGTAGATCAAGCTTTGATAACTTAAATAGCAACAGAATAACAAATAAGTTTTGAATCTGCAACAAATATTCAGAAACAATCACAGAAAACCACACTATTCCACGAGTGATTCTTATGAATATATTCCCCGATATTACCAAATCATTTCCTAAATTAATCAAATACTACTACTTTATCTCATATTTCATCAAAAACTCCCGCAGTTAAACTGAACATCTTTCCTATTAACCTAAAAAACACCTCCGCCCTCCCCTTTATTAAATTGAACTTATATAAATCGATTCTTTCATGATTCAGACTTCAAATCATAAAAACGTGGAGATAATTTGAACTTATCAAACGGATAACTAATTAAATCTTGAATCCCAATTCAAAAAATGTCTGATCTCTCCACACACGGAACTTACACAGAATTTCCCTAAATATCTAACTCTCGTCATTTATATCCAAAAGATAACCTAAATTCCTTAGTATTTCAAACCGAGTGAATCCACCATAAGTCCAGAGCAACTATACAGACTTAATCCTCTGCCACTACATTTTGCATACACATCCAAACAAGAACTGAAACAGAAAGTACAGGAGAGAGAGAGAGAGAAATGATAAATAAAAACACCTGCTGGCACCACTTGGCAAGGACATCAAGACGAAGCATCTGCTGCTGCGTCTTAACAATGTACTTCAGAATCATAATCTTCTTTTCTGAATCTGACAACGAATCCGACGACTTCGATTTCTCCACCAATTCCTTCAATGAGACGTAGGATTCCTCCGCGGCCCGTCCCACCAGAGCCGCGAAATCCACCGTCTCCTGCCCTACCTCCGCCATAATTCCCCTTAACCCCCAATTGAATTCTCTGAATTACCACTTGATTGCAAGGAATCGCACTGGCCAAGAAGATGAAGAAGTCATCGGAGCATGAGGTTTCTCGTTCTCTCTCCCCCCTCTCTCCGTTTAGCCTTTTAAATATTTTTTCCTTTTTCAGTTCGTCTCTGAATTTATGTTCTAAGTCAAGAGTTGTGGGTTCGGGCCGACCGGCCCGTTCTGTTGTATGAACCCGTTTGGCCCAATCTAATTTGATATTTTATTATTACTTTAATAATAACGACGATGATCATAACTGCGATAGAAAATTTTAATTTTGTTTATGGTTTTCAATTCGATTAAACTTATTCAAACTGAAATATTAGTTCTCTAACTATTAAAATTGATACCAAATCAAAATATTTCAGTTCATTTCCATTTTTAACTAAAAAATAGTGCTATCAATTTGTTAATTTGTTGGATTTTGGTTTTAACCGAAATTCTAAATATTTAATTATATTTTTTTTCATCTTAAAATTAATTTAACTTCACTACAAAACACATAAATAAGGTACTAACATACCACGTAATTATTGGAATAGTCCTATTTTTGGTTTAAATTAAATCTTGAACATGTCTAAACATTTAAGATTTTGTATTCTAAAATGTTTATTCCTCCAAGTATCTTAAAAAAGATAGAACATGTGTAGTTATTTAATTCTTATGATGATTAATTACACTGATGCAAACATGTAATAGAGAGAAGATGATGAAAAGGCTTTTAAAATCTACTCTTTTAATTTAAATACTATAAGAAAAATGAATTTTCTACAAATATTAAAATATTTTTTGTTTGGTTTATTGAATGGTTA
This sequence comes from Lavandula angustifolia, assembly GCA_028984105.1. Lineage (NCBI taxonomy): Eukaryota > Viridiplantae > Streptophyta > Magnoliopsida > Lamiales > Lamiaceae > Lavandula > Lavandula angustifolia. The sequence goes on along the minus strand of CM054820.1, from coordinate 2,652,585 downwards.
AAAAAATACCGAACAAAATTGATTGTTTTGGTTCGGCTAAGAAATTCAATTGACACCATCAAATGGCCTCTATCTTCTTTTTACTGTTTTATTTTCTTTCGGTAGAGTGTGCACAAAACCCTTTTTTCGAATACTTCAGTTGGGTGTCCAAGGATTAATAACACTTTTAAGTTACTGATAACACACAGTATACAAAATATAAAATGGATGCGTGAAGTGCCCAAGAATAAAAAAACAAAGGATACATTACTTAAATCGAAATTTTATATAATTATAATATCAGCAAAAAATCAAAAAACCACACGATGTGTACTTCTCGTGAGATATACTGGGAAGGAGCATTGCATATTCTCAAATACCTTACAAGCCATCTTAATCTCCGTGCCCAACTTAATAGGACATAAATAATGGGACGGAGGGAGTATTATTTACGGCGCAATAACAGACACAATCTTAATTGAAATGATTTTGTTACCTTGATTTCTAATTTGAGCAGCTGCAACCAATCCAATAAATAAAACTACATCTACAGCAAAAGATTCAAGAAAAACATAAACATTGAGCAAACCAATATATCATTTCAAGTAAAGCTCACAATTTCCAATAGTTTGGAGGAAAGCCTTACAAGGTAAATACTCGATTGTATTCAAACTGACAATCTTCGTCCCAATCTTGAAGTAGTACTTCGGGACCAAACATGCTTCATTTGGTCACATATTTAAAACGCAAATAGTTAAATACATAATTAAAAAAAGATTGAAAAGTTACCTCCAAAACAAACACCCAAATTGTGCACAAATTTGACAGAGATAGGGAGCAAGCGAACAGAAAACGGTATCTGCAACCAACACACAATGAAAACATATATGAAAATAAATAAACAGACGAGTGCAACTCTACTCCCAAAACAAACCACAAAATTACACAAGGGAATCTCAAACGCCATAGGCAACTGCTTCAGTCTAGAAAGAGAAAACTGTCAAAAAAATCTGAAGAAAAGTTACCAACATAAGCAATGAAGGAACAAAATGATGGGCAAACACCTATTGGACATCCAAAACAAATTATCATAGTGTAAAATCTCATAATACAACAAACATTAAAATAGTTAACAATGTGAAATCGGTATCAAATGTATAAATGCTGCAGATAAAGGAATGCAAGATAATAAGAGAGGGACCTTCATAGAGTCGTAAGAAATAATCATCCCTTCCATGCCAGCTTGAAATAATATGCCCCAACAACAAATAAAACCTGTATTCAAAACACAGAGCAACTCGGACCAAAATCTTTCAGAAAACAGAAAAATGGATTAGAACTGCAGAATGAATAATGAGAAACCTAAAAAAATAGAAACACAAAATGACATACAGAAACCAAGAAAAAATTCTGCAAACATATACCTTGACAACCGGAGGATGAACCAAACACGCGACGCTCTGTCCCAGATCAAATTTCGCCGAGAAAGGCACCGTCAAATGGAATCTGCAACAACACCGTGATAGAGAACCAAAACAAAAGACACAAACCTAAAAAAAAAAAAAATTAACAGTGAAGAATGCCAACCGGAAAAGAGCAAACTACCTTGAAGAAGAAAAGTGAGAAGAAAGAAAACGGAAATTCCCCATTTATATATAAATCAAAATAAATGATTTTACAAAACAAGGAGTAGAGAAATCGTGTATTTACACATATGGAGAGAAGAAAAGAGATTGGACGCTTAAACAAGAAACTAGAGCAAGAAATCTAAGACTACAGGCACGCCAAGCACGACTAGAAGAAGCTGTTGTATTGACTAGTGAGAGAATCTCTGAGATTGGAATAGAGCTTGAAGAGGGAGTACTGACGGAGGTTCTCAACCTCGTACCAAGAGTTGAAGACGGATCATGCTTGTCCATGCCGGAAAATGCGAGCTGTATGCCAATGCTACAATCTACAGAACCTTCTCTGTTTTTGCAGCTGTTAGTTCTGATGGCACAGTCTTGATTGTTGAGGCAGACGAAGTTTGACTTTTGCGAGCAGGAAGCGCATCCATCTCTTTTCCAATACAAGTTTTGAAGCCTTCCCTTCTTAAATTCCTGAACCTGCAAATAGCTTGATATGGGGGTGGATGCAAAGTGCAACGGTTTTACGCGCTAACTTCTTACCAGAGTAAAACTGGTTACGATGTATGTGCTATTAGCAACAAAAGCAGGAAAGGACCTTGCAGCATACTTTCGACCAGCAAATGCGACCATATAACCTCCTACAGAATCCTGATGAAACCAAAATACTCTTTAACAGATTTAAAATCACAAGAGGGGGTTAACATGTTGGAGGTCTAGTGAGAATTTCTTTTCCTACTTCTGCCATTCAGATTAGTTATAAGTATGGGCCATAAATGAATGCCACAAAGCATCCCAAGCACAGAAGAACAAAGTAAAATTAGTTATTAGTCACGAGTCACAAAAATTCACAAAATCTCCCATAGAGTTAAACAACAAGACAACAAAAACTTTACCAAACGTATTAAACAAAAAATATGATGTTAACAAAAATCTGATAAATTGTTATTCCATGGATCATTCCCTAACCATAGTCTGATAGTCTAAAACCCCAGATAACCAGTCTGTTGTTTCACAAGGCATCGTGAGACATGTAACCCAAAGTCTAAGGAAAACCATGCAAGAATTGTATCATAGACTGATAAGCAGATATTATCAGACTATATATAAAGCTTTCAGGGATGATCCACCTTCGACATGTCGGAGGAGCCAACCTCTTATCATTGTGAAAAATATGGAGCAACATTTTCATGATTGCAGTGCCATAATCAAAATCAACTTTGAGGGAATAATAAAGATAACTAAAATTCATTTTTAGCCAAGAATTTAGAAATATTAGAAAGACACTAACTGATCTATAAATCTTTGTATGCTTTGGAATCAGTTCATAATAATTTCAAGTGTATACCAAATTACCAATCACTAGAAACCCAGTCAGGTTAGTTATTACTGCGAAAGAGAAGGTGTCACACTGCCACAATCCCAAAACACATCCATAGGTGGATTTTCTCCAAAACATCATAAATCCGAACAAACGCATTACAAGTGCTAATTAATCTAAGAATTCCCATTCTCCGGTCACCATCAATAATCTAACAACTTCCATTTTCCGAAACCCTAACCATGCGTCAAACAACTGTTAGAAGCAACAAATAGATCAATGCCAATTTCCTAACAGAAAGAGTAAAGCATTTTCAACAACCAAAAAGCAACAGTACTCGAGATTAAACTGACGAGAGTGTCTCAGAATCCCAGAACGTAATAACAATCAACGCAACTAACATCACTCTACGACGCAACTAATCTGAGGCTATAGCATAAGAGAGTAACAGTACCGGGAAGAAGTTGGAGGTATTGATGGTGAGAAGCGAGATCACGTCGACTTTCCCGAGGAAGCGTCGCACGGCGACAACTGAACGGTGTTGTTGAAATAGAACGCAGTTCTCGCATCGAACGCGATGCCGAACGTGAATCCGTGGGACCTCTGTACCGCCGCGTCGCCGCACGGCGAGAAATCTTTATTCGTATCGCTACTCGACTCGATGGACGAGATTGTGCTGATTACAGTTACGAACAGAGCTATTAATCGCCTCGGAATCGCCATTATCGGATTGGGGAAGCTGTGAATTTGCTGGTTTTTTTATTTGATTGGGTTTTTTCTCGACTGATAGATATTGTTCTGAAATCTGAATGATTAGCAATTTATAGTCGTTACACCGCGTACAAATTCGTAATTTTCACATCCCTGGAAAATATGCATATATTAGGACTAAGATTCTATTTAGTGGTAATATACTCTGGTCGCCAAATTCGCAAAAAAAAAAAAAACAAATGTAGCCAACGTTTAAAACAAAACACATATATAGCCATTTTGTCTCTTATACGGCGCGGGCCGATGGAGGGGCCGATAGTGGTGTCAATCGGCCCTTCATCGGCCCTCGTAAAACATTCGCTTTCAACAAATTATATGGTTTAAGGGCCGATTTATGGCCGAATTAATGTCAATCGGCCCCCAGTCGGCCGATGTTATAAAAAGGCATAAACTTAGGGCCGATGTACGGCGGGGCGTCATCGGCCTGGCATCGGCCACGACCCTTACGAAACCGTTCGGTGTAACGGCCGAAGATTTTGACCGTTTATTCGATTGTAACGGCTTCTTAATCTGACCGTTGATTCACCCAGTGGCCGATATTAAGTCATCGGCCCCAATATCGGCCCCACCATCGGCCCCAGAGTGCCCAATAATGAAGGGCCGATAGAATTTAACCGTTTGGCCGACATTTTTTTCGAAAAAATTACTTCTCCCACAATTCGACCCTCGCCGCCGCCGTTAACCGCCGCCGCTCGCTTTATTCGCCGCCGTTAATCCCAAGAATATCATGTCTTCCGATGAATTTGAGGTTAGTAAAATTATTCCATGAATTGTAATTGTGATTGTAGTTAATTCAAAGATGAAATTTAGGTTGGGTTTACATTGACATGTCAATTTATTGATGAAATTGTGGAGAAGTTGGAGAGATTATCGTGTTTAATTTACGCAAATGTATGAAAGCTGGGGCCGATTTGGGGGCCGATTGGAGGGCCGATGAATATAGACGTCTTCGGCCCCGCCTTAGGCCGTGCCGAGTTGATTCGGCCATCGGCCCCGGCCCCGTTGCTGAATATAATTCGGCCCCGTCCGGCCGAGTTGATTCGTCCATCGGCCCCGCATCGAATTGAAATCGGCCTTGGAGAATTCGGTCTCTTTGGCTGCGCCCCCCGGCTGCCCCGACCGAATTCGGCCGAATTCGGCCTTGATTAGATTGGGGCAAAATTCGGCCTTCATTAGGCCGTCGGCCCCGTCTTGCCGAAGATAAGTCGGCCGAATTCGTCCTTGATTCGATTGGGGGAGAATTCGGCCTTGATTCGGCCTTGATGAAATGGGGCGAATTCTGCCCTCGATGAGATTGGGGCCGATTCGGCCTTCATTCGGCCGAATTCGGCCTTCATTCGGCCGTCGGCCACGTCTTGCCGAAGAGAAGTCCAAGGCCGAATAGAATTCGGCCTTTGAGGTTTCGGCCGTCGGCCCTCGGCTGGCCGAATAATCATCGGCCCCGACTGGCCGAATACTCTTCGGCCTCGGCTCGTAATATTAAAATCGGCCCCTTTCATCGGCCCTTATTATCCGTTTCGAAAAATAATTGATTTTTCGAAAAATCTTGCAACCCGCTTATATCCGACTACCGGTTAGACAAAAGACCCCTAAAGTCACGACATATTGGAGAGATAGCCTACCCGAACTACTACAAAAGACTCTTTTCTAAACGTGGGGGTAATGACCTAATTAGTAGGTTTATAGACGGACAATTTGGACATTTGCTCGCTTGGAGGAAGGGCAAGAGTTCGATCATAGCTTTGCATCGGTTGATGTGCTATGAGGTGCCGGCACCGTCCGGGGAGGCCCGTTTTCACATATCCGGACGGGAGATTCGATTTTCGCGATGCAGTATGCACTCGTAACCGGCTTATTTTTTGGCGCATCTACCTTCGATACGACAGCTCGTGCCCCGAAGAGTCCGGAGTGTACATGAGAGTGACAAACGGGAATCCCAATAACGGGAGGCGAGCTACTAAATTTATGGAAAAATGAGAAGCTCGGCAACCTCTCGGCACGACGATTATTTGAAGGTGGCCAAATGTCTTGGCCCTAATGTGTTTTTTCTTCGCACCCGCCGACACGAAGAAGGTCGAGACTTGGATGTGGGTTCTTGCCGATGACATAGATGCGTGGAACGATTTTCCATGGGGAGCATACACGTATAATGCTCTCTTGCACTACATGAGCTTCGTGCCGAAGGAAGTCGAAGCGATTAAATCGAAGTATAATATTTATGGTCCAGTTTGGGCTCTTCGAGTACAAATTTCCGATTTTATAATTTTTTATTTTATTTTATATTTTATAGTTGTACCGATCTTTAATCGTATTGTAGATGCGGGCCTATGAGGCGATACCGGATTTGGCCGGTCCGTGTGTACGCCTTATTAATGACGGTGGTATGCCCCGATGTGTGAAATGGGTATTTGTCACGCCACCGGATACGGAATGGATTAGTTTTTTTGCCTTGCTGGTAAGTAACATCTTAAATATTTATGAACTTTTACGGAACGGATTATAACCTATTTCTTAAACTTTTCGAACGGGATGGAAACACCACCCCCTTCGCAGTCTTACGCCCACTCCCGAGGAGCAAGATTCGGAATACCGGAGACGGGTGATAGGAGATAATCCTATCGGTGTGGAGTTTCATAGACCAGGGCCGTACATCGGAGAGTAGTTGTTGAAGAGGGCATCAGACGGGATCCTCCGCCGGCAGCACAAAAGAAAAAATCGACGAAGAAACGTGCACCGGCGTAGGGGTCATCTGGGCCTCGGAGGGATGAAGATTGGACTTTGCCCACTTATGGCAGAATGATCCGTTCGATAGATGAACGGTTCGGCCGGCGCGAGACCGAATTGTTAGAAAAAGTGGATCAGCGCTGGAAGGATAATGAGGATCGGTTCTTCAAGAAAGTGGGGAAATTGATAAAGTCAATTTTCGGGGGCAAGGGCAAGGGCAAGGGCAAAGGCATACAATCTACTGATTCGTGGGATGTGGAGCGGATTATTAATGAATCGGATGAGGAAACAAGTTTCGCACCGGTGAGCCACCACGGGGTAGGATTGTTAATGTACATGAGTGGCCCAGTGGAATGAGCCACCACGAGAGATGTGGAAGATACGACGAGTGGCGAAGCGGATCCTTGGAATGTGGTCGTTTGAATGGTTAATCGTGGCCATGATATCGGACGACATAGCATGTACGAGGAGAGACATGTTTGGGTCCCGAGACGTTGGGAGCCACTCCCGGGGCGGCTCCACCGCCGTATCGGGTATGTTAACTATTTTAATTAATTTTATATTATTTCATTTAACCATGACTTTTTGTCCAAAATGCAAGAACATCGATCTGTCGTGGATGACTTATTTGATACACAGCATGTACAGCGAGTGTATCATAGCCGACCGTCGGAGCAGGAAATTGTACAAAGCAGTGAGGTACAAATATTTTTTAAAGTTAGTATATAATTTTGGTTTTTTTTAATAGAATGTTATTTGCGACCCATAGTAGAACGCTTCCCAAATCCTAGTGGAGCTCCACGCATGTTTGATCCGGCCGACGCACCGAGGAGAGAATTTGCCAAGTTCATGGGAATGAATATTTCAGCCAATGTCATTGTATCCCAGCATAAGCTCTCTCACGGCTTTTTCAACAACTTATTGGATACTAAGTACGACATGGGTCACACAATGATCGATTTGTACATATGCTATCTCCCAGAGGCTTCATTATAAAGACCGTGACGTGTTGTGTACACCCGATTCACGGTATACCGTGATAGCGACTACGTCGCTTTTTGTAAGTATATATTTTTATTTTTTTTAAATATAAAATATGTTTCTTTTTAATTGTCTTGCTAATGTGTATATTTTTTTACAGACGGCGTTACATACATCTTGGACTTCCCAAATATTTGAGCCCGATAACGACTTCCATGAACGTTACGAGGTGTCATATACTGACTGGATCCCAAATCAGGGTTTAATGGATGCCGTTTTTGGAGTGGATACGGTATTTGGTGATGACAAGACTCCGTGGTTCGATGCCAAATTCGTAAGTTTTACAATTTTTTCAGTCGTCTTTTTAGCCCGTGGAATTATTTTTTACTAATTTGCATTAATTAATAGGTTATATTCCCGGTGTTGGCCGCCGGCCATTGGATGACTGTGAGATTGTGTATCGAGTCATGGAAGTTGGAGTTGTATGACTCACTTAACTGCCGTAGAAACAAGGATATATAAGAGCACCGAAAAGCCAATTTGCGGCCACTCCGCAAACTGATCGGTCGATTGCTAGATGTACGTATTTTAATATTTTTAATATAGTTTTTTGGCTACTAATATTTTCTTTTGTAGGCTACTAATTACTGGGAAATGAACAAGCACAATCTGCAGCATCCGGGCATTCAGACTCCTCAGTTAGTATTGATACCGCAAAATGAGCAGTTCAAGCAAGAGGGATTCGCATAGTTGTGGTCCATATACGTGTATGGCAATTGAGCGGCTCATAAGTGGATATCCTACTTCGAAATGGGGTAATATGAAGTCAAACGTCAGAGTCTATCGGGAGTGGATGGCTTGGAAATGTTTCGAGCAGTGCCATTACGAAGATTTAGGATCTAGCTCTCCCGATGAGTAGTGTGTATTCCATGGAACAGTTCGTAATTTTGTATCTTTTATCTAGTAATTTTGTATAATGTAAAGATGGAACATTTCGTAATATTTATCCGTATCTTTTATCTAGTAATCATGTATCGGCCGATACTCAACCGAATATTTATCGGCCCCACTACCATCGGCCCCGAGCATTGTATGGCCGAGATTGCGTGTCTCTCGGCCGCGGCCGAGAAAATCATGTATCGGCCTAGGGGCCGATACTGAACCGAATATTTATCGGCCCCACTACCATCGGCCCCAAGCCTTGCATGGCCGAGATTGCGTGTCTCTCGGCCGCGGCCGAGAAAATCATGTATCGGCCTAGGGGCCGATCATCGAACCGAATATTTATCGGCCCCACTACCATCGGCCCCGAGCCTTGTATGGCCGAGATTGCGTGTCTCTCGGCCGCGGCCGAGAAAATCATGTATCGGCCTAGGGGCCGATCTCGAACCGAATATATATCGGCCCCACTACCATCGGCCCCGAGCCATGCATGGCCGAGATTGCGTGTGTCTCGGACGTGGCCGAAAAAAATCATGTATCGGCCTTGGGGCCGATAATCAACCGACTATTTATCGGCCCCACTACCATCGGCCCCGAGCCTTGCATAGCCGAGGCCGACAAAATCGGTAATTGTGTCTCTCGGCCGAGGCCGAGAAAATAAGGGTTTCGGCCCATGGGGTGTCGGCCGATTAGGGCCGATGTGTTCAAGCACCATCGGCCCTTTAGGGTTTCGGCCTTTTTTCCTACCTAATAATTTGATCGGTGACAAAAAACTTTAATCGATCGAAATGACAATAAAATTAAAGCGATCATTGAGCAATAAATTAAGTCATTCCGGATACAGGCATCTCCTCCTTGTGTGACCTTCTTCTCCACAGTTACCACATTTTTTCCTACGACGCGTACCGAGATGTACCTAGCTACGCTCCCGAAGGACGACAGTACTTTCTCGGCCGTCCGGCTTGCCGCATAATTATTGGTGGAAGAACAACCATGTCCTCTATTTCCGGTGGGACACCCCACTCATTTCGAGGAGGCACGGGATTAACCACTCCGGCATATATTGCCTTCCACGTCGCCGTCGTATAATAATCATTAATATGATTGTACAAATTTTCCCCGCGATGATACAAAACGGCGACAACGTGACTACACGCAACACAGTCAATTTGCCGGACGCCGCATTCACACATTTCGTCTAGAAGATTGACCCTCCACCGTCGATCACCCGCGTCGACCTTGTACTTGTGGTTAGTGACACTGCGTAAGCGTAAGCCTTCGAGCGGTTCTACTTCGTTCCGCATCCTCAACTCGAAGCCTCCGTCAACGGATTGTTTCGGAACTTGCTTTTACCCGTCGTGTATCGAACCACGACTCTATCATATGACGGATTACCTCGAGCATAGCTAAAATTGGTAGTCGTCTAGCCTCCATCGATCGAGAATTTATTGACTCGGCAGCATTCGAAGTCAAGAACTCGTAACGACGACCTTTCTCGAAAAGTCGGGACCACTTTTCCGATCCGATTTCCATCGGCTTTTCGTAAATAGCGAGGTTTTCCCTCACGGATCGCGTTCATAGCGTCATGGAATTCTGTTGCCCGATAAGCATAAGCTGCTCGATAAAATGACCGGATAACCCACTCACCGTGCCTCGCAAGCTTATTCGATAAATGATAGTAACAGAGCCCGTGTTGTGCGTCTGGGAAAACCACTCTTACCGCATTCGCTATGCTTTTATGTTGGTCTGAAACAATCACTAAACTGTCATCCGTTGGAAATGCGGCTCTCAGTCGCATCATAAACCACATCCACGAAACATCATTTTCAATGGGACCTACACCAAAAGCAAGAGGGAATATTTGCTCGTTCACATCAAAAGTAGCTGCGAGGAATAATATTCCCTTGTTTCTCCCTTTTAAATGGGTGCCGTCCACCACAATAACCTTCCGGAGGCTGCCTAACCAAGGGGTACGCGATACTCCAAGCGCCATAAATAAATGTCGGAAACGACCATCCTCACCGACATCAAGATCCGTATAAGTTCCCGGATTTGTTTGTTCCAACAAATGCAAATATTTTGGCAGTTTGCTGAACGAATCAGCATGTCCGCCGTAAATCATCGATATAGCTGCGTTGCTATATAAGCAGCGACAGCCTTGGACCTCACATTTCGTTCACCAAGTCCGGATAAATCAGTTGTACAATTGTGGTCCGCAACCCACTTAACAACCTCCCAACGCGTCTGACCTCTACAGTATGCCCGTAGCTCGAATGGACAATCAGCACTTCTTCTGCATAAATATTCCAAACGGGATGCACTGGAACGTTGCACTCTGAAATCCGCACCGGTTTCCAAATGGAATAGAGCCACAGCAGCATAAAGATCGTCTTTCGAGCTAAACATCAATCCCGCTTGCAGACTTCCGTCTACAACAGTTATCGAGTTATGCGACGCTACTGAATCAGATACATCAAGGGGAACAACAGGAAGTAGCCAGTTGCTTGCCGCTCGTGTTGTCGTATACGATCTCGTCATTTGTTCGAGAACGATTGACTGGAACTAGCAAAGACATAAGTTGACTTACGCCACCCTCCCTCCGAATCCATGCAGCAAAATCTTGTAACGAACAATTATTCAAGGTAGAAGGAATATCTTCATCATCATCATCAGATGATGATGAGTCCAAGTCCGCCTCACCATCTGTAACCGTCTCCACACGAGTATTGTTTTGGGGAGCCCACCCTCCATCATTACTTCTACTTCCTTGCCCCGTAAACCAATTAGAACCCCCGAAATTAGAATTATCTTCGGGAAATTGATTCGGATTCGGAACAACAAATTGATGATTTTGCACTTCAGGATACACAACAAACACAATCGGCTCTACATCGATAGAGCAAAGTCGCATAAGATCATCATCATGGCCCATAATGGCCTTCATCATTCGGCCGGTTCGTCGGGAAGCAGCAGTATAATAAATGAAGTAGTTGAAAGGAAGGGAATAAGCAGCGAGCCACCGATCAATATTTTGTCGAAGACATTCGAGAGAAATATTGTTTGAAGGAATGTAAACAATGAACTCATGCCCACCGACGTAATTCAAATCTGCATCGAATTGGCCGTTCAATTTCACAATAATTGATCGAAAATCGGTCATTTTTGTCAACTATAATTTGAAGATTTGAGAAGAAAAGAAGTGGAATGATGTTTTTTTTTATAGAACCAAATCGCCCATCCTACGTCTTATAAAGAAATTTCGAAAATTTTCACGTGAAATCTGCAAGCAGTACTATGCTTTACGACAATAGGCCCCGATCGCCCTCCGATCGGCCCTATTCGGCCCACCACAATCGGCCCGGCACGTGTGCATGTGAAATGTCGGAACCGACTAGTCAATTCAGCAGATAAAGGTATCGGAACCAAGTGTATCGGCCCGACATCGGCCCCAATCGGCCCGGTATCGGCCCTACTGCAAGCATTAAAGTCATGCAGTGTCTTGTCAAATCATGTCTCCAAGGAGGGCGTAAGGGCCGATGAGGGACAGATTGATTTCCACCTTCGGCCCTGGTTCGGCCCTTCGTCGGCCGATTGATTCATCGGCCCTCGTTCGCCCATCGGTCGATTTATTTCGTCCTATGGCATATAGGGCCGATTCACAGTAATTTGGCCATAAATCTGCCCCGCCACCATATAAGTTGAACAAGTCAACTGTTTTCATCAGGGCCGATTTAGGGCCGATTGGCCCCGCCATCGGCCCTGCGCCGTATAAGGACAAAATGGCTATATATGTGTTTTCTTTTAAACGTTGGCTACATTTGTATTTGTGCCGATACTGTGTGGCTACTGCTGGCTTTGCCTTATATAAAAAGATTTTATTTCCTTTTAAATTTTGTACAACTAGATTTCCAGCTGTTCCAACATCGACCCATTAGATTTTCTTTCTCCCTCGCATCTCTCCGCGGACTCGTATTTCCTTACAGGGACTTTTCCTTTCCTTACAAGTTACAAGAATCGAGATTCTTTTTTTATTTCCTAATTATATATTTTAGACTCCATTTATTTAACCTCTTCGCAAATACCTTATAAATAACATGAGCAGCATATATTCCTTTTTCAAAAATTGTGATGGAACACAATTAGCACTATATAACAAATAATGAAAGACTAAATTAATTATAAACAAATATTCTCTTACACTTTGATCTCGTTCCAAAAAGGTGGGGTCCATATACGGATATTAATATATATATATATATATATATATATATATATATATATATATATATATATATATATATATATATATGCTAAGTTTCAAATGTGAACAACCTATTTATGTGTGAACGTGTGAACAAATCTATACCTTTGATATTTTGAATGGATGGTCTGATTTAATTTTTTCACTTAAATTGACGAACTGCACTTAAAGTTTATTCATATTGCACTTAAAGGTTAATTAAGTAATTTGCTTTTAAATATCTATATTCATAATCTAAATTATTGTATTGATAACCGTTCTTCATTCAAAATAATATTATTTCAATAACTGTATCTTCATTCACGCTTAAATTTCTCAACAATTTTAAAAACCGCTTCTATCTTTAAATTTATCTTCCTTAAATTTCTCATCTTTATTTCCTAAGATATTTCGTTAATCTTCATATTAAATGATGGTTTGTTCATCAGGTAAACTTGCAATCCAAATTAAGATTACATATATCACATTTTAAAATAAAGTGCAGTTTAATTATGAATAAAATGCAATTCGATTGTGAAAAAAGTCTAGTTTAATTATGATTAAAGTGTTTTTTGATTGTGAATAAAGTGCAGTTTAATTGTGAATAAAGTTCTGTTTAATTATGAATAAAGTGCATTTCGATTGTGATGAAAGTGCAATTTGATGAATAAAGTGCAGTTTAATTCTAAATAAAGTGCATTTTGGATGTGAATACAGTGCAATTCAATTGTTTAGGAAGTGCAATTTAATTTCGATTTTTTTTTTGCATTAATTTGTGAATGGAATGCAGTTCGAATTGAATAAAGTGCAGTTTAATTCTGAATAAAGTGCATTTTGGATGTGAATATAGTGCAATTCAATTGTTTACAAAGTGCAGTTTAATTACGATTTTTTTTTGCATTTATTTGTGAATGGAATGCAGTTCGATTGTGAATAAATTGCAGGATAATTATGAACAAAGTGCATTTCAATGAAAATTAAATTGTTGTGCACATAACCATACAATAGATTTCATTAGTGAGGATAAATGGATAGATTTGACCGGTTGTGATTTTTTTGGATAGATTAGTGGAAGTAGGCTGTTGCAAAAATCTTATCAATTATATAAAAAAAAAAGTCAAATTTACCCTTAAGTGAGATTGATTATTCTTTAAAGTGCATTTCGCTATTCTACACTACTAATCAAATCTAAACTGTTTATTACTTAAAATTAAAGATCATGATTTGTTCTTATGTTCACACTATAAGAGGGTGTTCTTACGTGAACCAACTCATATATATATATATATATATATATATATCTTATATTAAAAGAAAATACAATATATATGATTTCCAATACTCTTTCCATCCTATATAAAGTATCTTGCTTTCATTTTTGAGTCGTCCCACAGAAAGAATCTTGTTTTCGAAAAAAGAGCAAAAAACATGTGAACCAAAATTAACAATTCAAAAATCAAACAATATACACCACACAATACAAATTTCTTAATTTATGTACAATATAAAAAAGAGACACTTTCTATGAGATAGAGGGAGTATAATTTTAATAATTACTTTTTCAAAATTATAATTAATTTTTTAGTTGTGTGAGAATTCCTAAAATTAAAGAATGTTTGACAAGTTAACATATTATTTTCTTACTTATATTTTATTTGAGTTAGCCCAACATTTATTTATCTTCATTTTTTATTTTATAATAAGTAACGTGACATTTTATTTTTATTGTTCTTAATAATCGAAGTAACACAATCAAATAATTATTTTCGAAACAAAAGGGAGGGATGAAATATAAATGAATAAGAAACCATTTAGGATTAGAATAAGCACAAAATATGTGTATTGGTATGTACTAATAGCTTTTGGCGTTGCTATAATGCTATCAATACGGTTTGTAATTCCTTTCAACAGCTGGAAAAATCATACAAAAACTTACAAGTCTCTAATATTTGAATTTCATGCCAAAAGTAGTAAGACCTGCTTGTACTAGAATAAAGTTTCCACCTATTATAAACTACCGACATATACATAAAATCAAATTTTTCACAACAAAGTGTCATCACGAAGATATACAATCAAAACCAACAATAATTTACCAACAACTGAACCTAATTGCACATTTCTAATTCTTAACATAATGAATCATGCTGTTGTGGATCTCTCAAATTCTTCACCACAAGTATTGTAAGATTACAAAAAGGTAAGACAACATTAGAATAACTAACCTCATTAATGGGCTATCGATTCTAATCCAATTTCTTCAAAGTGGCTTCCTTGCTTATGTGCTTATTTAAGACAGTCTCTAATTCTGTACAACTTGCTCTATTATGACCTTCTTGACCACACCAACCAAACATTCGAGTTGCCATTTTCTTGTTACCCTTGTCAGTAATCCCATTCTACATTTAATATTAAGGTTACTATAAGTATCATCTAAAACACACAATACGATTTAATTGGTTGTATTACCTGAGGTGATGGGTCAACTATTCCCTTGTTATTTGTCTTCATTACTTGCTTAGAATTATGAAAATCAGAGCTCCAAGCACGAAAATAACATTAGTGAAAATAACATTAACTAGGGGGCTGACTTTAACAAGATAACACTCTTTCATACATCTTGTTCAGCTTCCAGGGATACTTTTTCCTTATCTTTAACTTGGCTGCCTACAACTTGGAGTTGGTTTTCTTCCAAAACTCGTGGCTTATCATTTGTTGAACACTTCCTTGCATTGTGTACTTGTTGATGACACTTTCCACAGTTGTTCTTTATCAATCCAATTCTTCTAAGCTTTTGAGTTCCATCTTCCTTCCTCCTATATCCTTTCTCTCCTTCCTCCAGTTTTCCTTTTCTTCTCGCCTGCCGGGCATCTTGACCTTCGTTGGGGGTAGCAGTAGTTTTTGTGTGGAACTAGGCCAGCTAGCAGGATTAATCACTGGGGCATAGGCTCTTTTAAATGCAGCTATTGTGTAGCATTCATGCACAAACTCTTCAGCTTTCAAACCAAGCAAGCTTAAAGATGCAACACCATGTCTACATGGGATACCTGAAATATCTCATTTTCTGCATGTACATGTCCTCTTATCCGTATCAACGACAAATTGGTCCATGTTAGCTTCAAGGACCTCGAACTTAGACTCACCACAGTATGTTGCAGTGCATGGCACTGAGTCTTATTTAATTTCCTCCAAAATTCCCATAATAGATGGACAAATATCTCATTTGAGCTTCACCATCCATTCCCTTTTTGCTTGCAATCTGACCATAAGGTATACTCGTATTCTTTTGAGTATCCACATAATTGGCTTTGTTATTGCTATCAATAGTTGTTTGTGTTTGTTGAAAGCTTCCGTGTGATTATTCAATAACATGTCACACTTACTTATCACTCTAAAATGCGATCTTGACCAATGCACTAAATATGTGTTATTGTTCAACTAATCTGTAGCTCCACTATCCACTCCCCCCAGTCTTGCCAACTCAGCTCGTATTGGTTTATGTAGGTTGCTTTTGAACACAATAAAACAATGTTAGTATCTAAACTATGATATCCATAAACTAATGCAAGTGTGATTTTTGTCTCACCTTTTGCACATTTCCAAAAAAGCTCTTTGACTTTCACCTGGGTGATCTTTCTTCATATTATTATGTAGGCGTCTACAACAAAACCTGTGCTCAGCTTAAGGCAAAATTGTGCTCATGGCTTCAATTAGTCCCTATAACACACAATGAAACAATGATAGTATCATAATAATATCCATAGAGTAATGCAAGTGTGATTATTGTCTCACCTTTTGTCTATCACTTATAATGACCCATTCACTTGGGTTTCTACTTCTAAATCTTGCTTCAATAAATTTATGAACCAAGGCCAGGAGTTGTTGTTTTCATTTTCTACAATGCCATAGACAACATGATACATGCCATTGTTCGCGTCCACCACACAACAACAATAAGTAAAATCCCTTGATGTGGGCCTTTTAAAAAGGTCTCATCTAGTCCAGTTTACTTATCGACATCCTTCTTTAAAACTCCTTTCAAGGCAGCTAAACACACATATATTCTTCTAAATCTTGAGTCCTCTTCACTTGAGCATTTAACACTTTGAATATGAATCACACTACCAATATTTATTTTTTCAATTTCCATGACATAGTTGTGGATCAGTCTGTACTGGGACATGAAGCTGCCCTCAATCTTCCTCTTTGCAATATCCTTTGCCTTATAACCTTTCCAGATCTGTATATTCTTCTTAACATATTGCCTAATTGTTTGCTGAAACTCAAGCATAATCATTGGGTTATCTTATCTGAATGTATCTAGATACCTTGTCGTCAAGTATTAAGCAGATACAAGTTTGTTGTTTATGTCTGTTGGACATCCATGGACAGGTTGTAGTGTCCTTATTTGAAATATCTTCGTCTCTTTGATCATCCTAGTATATAGATATCACTCACAATTCTTACATGTACAACATGCAAAATTATTTTTTTCAGCTTAGAAAAAGAGTTTTGAAAATTTCAACATTTTAAATGAACCTAATCTTAATTAAATTCTTACCTCGACAAGATGTAACAATTCGAATCTTGTCATTTTTCTTCAGTTTGACAGGCCTTCCATGCTTGATCTCATGGTTGAAGATTGTTTTTTTCAATACGTCTTTGCTTGTGAAATACTACCCAGACTAGAAGATAGGACCCTCCCCGTCTCTTGCAAGATTGAAGATCTTATTTTTTCCACTAATCTATATACTTCCATCTTCATCCTCAATTGGATGACATGAATTAAATTCATCATCATAATTTTGCCCAACATCTGTCTTAATATTCTCCATTGTCTCATTTTGAACTTGATCTTGTTCATATATATCTTCATCCATATCTCGAAGGTCAAGATTCCGTCCCTTCTTATAACCACCTCTCTTTCCTGGACCAATATTTTTCTTCTTAATTGAGGGTCTATTGCTTCTTGGTCTAGCTCCATATTGCCACAATTGTGACTCTCAACTACCTCTTTGTCCCCATCTGTCTTATTTATTTCATTCACCACATTAATTTGCATCGAACTCTAGCAGTTGTGGCTCAACAATCTCCTCGAATAGGTCTCCTTTATCACTATAAGTGTAGTTTGGATCTTCATAAATGAATTAACTCCGTAAACCTTAAGTTCATCAGCAACATCATCACAAGCAATATCAGTTGCATTATCTTTAGCAACATCATCACAAGCAATATCAGTTGCATTATCTTTAGCAACATCATCACAAGCAATGGTAGTTGCATTATCCTCATCAACATCCTTAATAGAAGGACCATCATCACAAGCAATGTCAGTTGCATTATCTTGTGTCTGACTCTGATCCACAATAGATGTAACTCCAGAACAAATGACATTATCGTTTCCACCGCCACTCAATACATACAACCAACATCTAAACGCTGTCAACTTATCATATGTAAACCATTATTCTATCATCTATATATTAGAAAAATATATATATCAATGCTCGAACATAGCATGAAAGTTGGAACCTATTTAGAAAAGTATAGTGATGAGTGATTTTTATACCATCTTATCGTGTTCTTTTTAAGCCTATTTCTATCAATTTCTATCATTTTTAGCTTTTGTTTTGTTTATAATCGTATACTTTTGATGGTTTTTGGTTTTGTAGATTTCTTGTGCGTTTTGAGCACATTTGGAGGTATTTGGCCACAAAATGAATGAAACCATGACCATTGATGCATTTTTGGCAAAGATCTAATTGTTTGGATGAAGAATGAAGAAGATTTGAAGTCGGATGCTGAAGGAGTCAAGAAATGGAAGTCGTGAAACCGAACAGATAGGAAACTAAGTAGAAGACGGGTCTAATGATATTATAATCCGATCTCCACCGTCCAAAAGTTACTTCTATGTGTTGGAAATATTGTGGAAAAGTCTCGGGATGATCCAACGACTAACAAAGGAGATACGACAATTTTCCCATAACTGGTCGGTGTAGAAAATTGAGAAGTGCATATTTTGTTCTGGACCGCGGTCCGTATTTACACGAGACCACGGTCCAAAACTCTATGTCCACTGAATCCAATTTTTGCAGGCCCGTACCGCGGTCCGAGCTTGTACTGGACCGCGGTCTGACTCTGTGAAGGCCCAAGACGCATTTTTTCGGCCCGTAAACGTATATAAACCCTCCAGACTTCGTTTTTACGCACAACACACCATAATTTTGAGATTTTCCACCCTCCAGAGCAGAGAAACACCCAAGACATCCTTCCGTTGATGATTCAAGGCGAAGGCTGAAGAGTACAACCGAAGAACCAAGTGCAAGGATCAATCTATGAGGTTTTAAGTTGTATAATTCTATCTTAGTTTTGTCTAGGGTTTTTGATACTTCTTTTCCATGCATAATTTTTGCATCTTTTGTGACTATTTTCCTACGGATATGAGTAGCTAAATTTCCTTGTGTAGGGATTTAGCATGACCTATGTTTTTTTTATGAACTGATTCGAATCCTAGTTTTAGAATGAATGGATTATTTTGTTTCTTAATTGTTGAGCTTGCTTTTGATTTTTTTATGATTTTTTAATGAGATTGACCATCATCTTAGATAATTGTAGAGAATATAGAGAATAAGTAATACGGCGGATCATACCCAGTTATCTGTTTAGCCTTGCAATTAAAAGTCTAGATTGTCATCATTGGTTTGAGATAGTTTAGATTGTTCCTTAAATCCTTATGCATGACACGATCCTTAGGTTCATGAATATGATCACTTGATTGACCCTTAGGATTATAAATTAGAAATCTCCCGCCATCATATGGAATCCTTAGAGCCTTAGTGGATTAACTAATAAAAAAATTCATAAATGCTAGCTAGATAATGAGAATGAATCGATCATCATAGACATAATGATTGTTAAACCTCCGCACTCTCCATCAATCTGAAACCACACTCGTTAATCCACCTTGCTTTGCTTTTACTTATTTTTACTTTCTTGCTATTTTAATTTCGTAGTTTTAAACAAACCAAACTAGTGTAGGACCAAGTAGATAGTGAAATAGTTAAGATAATTAGAACTTAGTTGAGTCCTTGTGAAATCGACATCGGGAGTTGCTAGATTAAGTACTATACCGATTCGTGCACTTGCGAGAATTATGATTTGTTCATCATATATGCAGAAAAAATATACTTACAAAGTATGAATATCCCTTGGCACGTATGAAAATCAAAGGCGCTCCATAAACTAGTAAGCATAATAAAGTACAAATGGTCCACAATCTTCTCCATTATTTTGTTGTGGAACCTATTCTGAAAATCGAACTATCATTAATTTAGGATTTTATTCTAATTCAATTTTTTTTTGAACTTGTAAACATAATAAACTTGTCTTTGCATTAGCATTGGAATTTTAGAAATTGAAGCTCCATCAACTAGCTTGCCCTCGGATTTTAACACATCTAGCACAAAACTAATTAAGAACAATAAAAAACAATATGAGTAATTATAGAACCCTCAATTGATTTAAAAAATTAAATTTCGAGAATATAACTAACTAACTAACCAATTATATCTAAACTTACTTCTTTATTAGAGGTTGAATTGGATGTGAAGCCTTCTTAAGAGAATCCAACATTAGCATGCATTGTGAGTCCATTAAGTACTTCATTGAAATTGCATAATATGAGTAAGCACCAGTGACCCCTGCATTATAGATGAAAGATACAAAAAGTGAGTTTCATTCAAGCTAAGAAGCAAGACTAACAACATAGCAATTCAACGAATACTTAACACTTCACAATGGGCAACAAGTAAGATTTTTTTTATACAATCCAACACTTTACTCTTTCTCTTAGAGTGTTTTTCTAAATAAATACTGAACCACACATGAGCTTTTCTTATAATCCTTAATCTCCTTCCAAAATTATGCTGCAACAAAGATAAGTCTTGATCAAAAGAAAGCATGGAGATACTGAACCACAAACTGTCTAAGGCATATTAAGGAGGCTTTGTACTGAGAATCTTTTAATGTTTGACCTTGGTAAATACTTAGGAGACAAGACAACAAATAATCGAAATCATGTCAAATTTAGGCCCCGTTTGGGAAAACAATTTGAATAAGTTCTTATGGCAAAAGGACTTATTGTATAAGGAATTATGACAAAAGTTCTTAAATTTAATAAGTTGTTTGTGTTTGGATGTATACATTAATAATAACTTATACATTATAAGAAAAATAAAAATTTCAGTGTAAAAAATTGTAGGCGTCAGGATTCGATGGTGGATCTCTGCATAAGCTCCTTATAAGTTACCCATAAGTTATAAACGTCAAAAGTATATGGAGTAGAATAAGTTATTTTGATAAGCTCTCCCAAACGCACGCAAAATGACTTATTATTTAGAATAAGTCGAAATAAGTCATTTTTAAACACTTCCAAACGGTGCTTAGTGAAAGTAATTTTACAACTTTAGAATACAAATTACTGTACCTATCAAATTAGTAGTAAATCAAAAAAATAAAATAAAAGAGGGACGGGGTAAAACTTCTATAATCTAAATGACTCCTCTGATTATACACTACCAAATGCATAAGGCAATAAATGCACGCACATACACTTAAAAAAGGAAGCAGTAAATTTGAATCTACCATGAAATATTTTGTGTAGAAAATGAGCATATGTAATCATGTAAAAATAACAAAGCAGAACATAACAGGGAAAGTAACAAGAGAAGATCAAATTTTGACTATTTTGGAAAATGAATGTGGCTTACCAAAATATTTGTTCATGGCTCAATCATGCAATATGCTGCTTAAAATTGACTCATTATCAGTAATGTTTCCACTACGGTGATGAGAGTTATGCACCATCTCAAAATTATGGTATCTTAAGTTGCTCGATTCAATTACTATTTAATAAAAACATGAAGTCAACAACAATAATATAAAAACATGAAGGCAATAATTCTCAAATATGAGAATAGAGTACACAATTGAGACTTATATATAAATAAATGAATCTGAATTAAAGAGAACCTTATCAGCACACAAATATTTCATTTGGTCATCTCAAAGTTCTACCAACACAAATACAAGATATAGACAAGAGTGATAGAATCGAAGGTTCAATGACTTCCTCATCCCCATAAGGGCAAATTGTATTAAAAATAAAAAACTATGTTCAATGACTCCCACAAACAACTATTCATATATATATATATATAATATATATATATATATAATATAGTTGAGTAAAGGAACATATAACTATTCATGTTCTAGTTGAACAAATTTTATGAAAGTTATAAAAGTACTATAGATCAACATACCGTGGATGTTAAGAATGAAAGATGTAGTTGATCTGTCTTTATTACCGTGGATGCAAGAATGAAAGATGTAACACAACTGATAGACACAACAACAAAAAAACCCGTCCAGAATCTTTCCAATGCAAGAAATAGAGAAAGATGAGTCAGTTCGGCGACGGCGGAGGAATGAGATTTGTCGGCGGCGTGGGTTGCGAATTCAACGATGGTGTTCAGGGGATTCGGCGACGGACCAGGGGATGGGCGGGAACATGCCGGCGACTGGGAAAGGCTGCATTTCAGACGCCGGTGGTGAAGGGTTTGGCGGTGGGCAGTCAGGGAGAGGGGAGACACGGTAAAAATCGTGTGGTGAATTTTTGGAAGCCGTGAAATATGTTATTGTCTTTATTATCCTAATTACCCTCAAGTGTTCGAATAAATTAGAGCTGTTAATTTGACAAAATTGGTCCTCGAAATTTAAATGCTGAAAATGACCTTCTAATATTTTATTAATCAATTTAAAATATCGTTGATTAACAGTTGACTGATGAAAAAATTAACGGAATGGTCAATTTCGCCAAATTTTAATAGTTTGAGGACCAAAAACTTAATAATAATAATAATTATTATTATTACCAATTTAGCAAAAGATGCAAAAAATTGGGACTATTTCGACCAATTTACCTAGTTTATTTTATTAAAGTCCTTGACAGTGCTCTTAATATGAATACATATCACATCTAAAACCAACAATTAATGAAGTTAAATCATAAAACAAACACATGCTTCAAAATTCGTTAATTAAATAACATAATGGATCCATATCTTTTTTACTTTGAAGAGGATGTCTCGTTGAAGATGAAAATGAATGACGAAGATAAAATATATTTAATAGAATATATATACTTACTGTGATGTCTTTTTTCCGATCCAGTTCCTCCACCACCGCGAACCCCAGTTAGATTCAGGCATGCTACACTTCTTAGTTATTGGGAGAACCCAAGTACTCTCTTTCGGATTCATTGATCAATGTGTGATATTCCGAATCCTCATTACTAATGGAATCCAAATGATCTCTGGATTGATCAGAAGATCCTTTCAGTTGGCTATAATCCGTTACTTGAACCAAACTGGATCTTGTGGAATGATATTGAATATTTGACGATACATTCCGTACCTTTCTAAAAAACCGGTCTTTGTTTACCAACCACACATTGTCTAACCAAATCCAATTCTCTCTTGATACGTTCCTCAAAAAATCCGATTCGTGCGGATTCTTCCCCCAACTAACGAAGAGATCTTGACGAAATTGCCACATATGAAATTGAGCACAATTTTGCAAAGAAATAGCCCACTTCTTTCTTGAGACGAGATGGGAAACATGCTCAATATCATTTGATTGAATAGTTGACCTAGCCCCTTGTTGTTTGAAGAAACCTCCGATCTAACCCCCCCTTCTTCGATTGACTAATGTTATTCTTAGATCTTATTTGCGAGATTGAGAAAAAGAAAGATATTTCTAGATTTTTCTAATTTCTATGTATACTAAACTACTCCAATTGTACATACATAATTTTATTAATTTTTTTTTCATTTTCTTTGAGTGTCTTCTTTGTTATATATTCTTTTCTTTCTTACTTCAGATAAATCGAAAATTCTAGATACCTAACGATTTTCCACAAAGTGGTGACGAAACGTATAACTTGTACAAATCTTTCCATTTTCCAAGTCGATACGATCCATTCGTTCGTAGAACTATTTACTCGATCGCAGACATTTCGGAACACCTCTAGCGAGAGGGACAAATAGTCAATTTTGAAAGAACTTATTGTCAACCTCTTTCGGACATGAATCTATCTCGATTCGAAGGGAAGAACTTGCATCCGTATCTCAATTCAAACATGAGTTTGATTCACACTCCATGTTACGAGTTACCATCCGAAAAGAGGAAAAACGGAGTCTTTGTCTAAAGAAATGCGTTGAGAAAGGGCAGATGTATAGAACCTTTCAACGAGATAGTGCTTTTTCAACTCTTTCAAAATGGAATCTATTCCAAATGTATATGCCATGGTTCCTTACTTCGACAGGGTACAAATATCTAAATTTGATATTTTTAAATACTTTTTCAGACCTATTGCCGATACTAAGTAGCAGTCATATATTTTTATTTCTAGACAAGATAGTATTTTGGCTTTTTTACCCCATAATGTAATCGAGAAAATAAATAAAGATGATGAAGATAACAAATAGAGAAGAAAAGCAGTCGTTGGATTCTTAAAATAGAGACTGATAATAAAATTCAATAAAAATAAAAGAGATGAATATATTAAGGAATTGATAAGTGATAATTTATTTTTTTATAATAATAAATTTATTAGAAAGTGGTAGGTGTATTACAAATAATAGTCAATATTATAGTAGTTGTACACAAATTAACAAGAAGATTCAATTCAACAAGGAGCACCCAAATTAACAAGAAGATTCAATTCAACAAGGAGCTTTGTTGAAATTGCGGAACCCCATGAGATAAAGCAATATTCTAAAAGGTTGTGGAACCCAATGTCGTTAATAAATTGAGACAAAAGAAAAAAAATGATTAGATAGTTGATGTTTTTAGATTAAAGGTTATAAAAGATATGTACTTATATGGGTTATACTTCTAGATTTCACGGCTCATGGTACGACGAAATCCCGTACAACGTGATAATCCTCGAAGACGCTGACGTATGCTCTTACATCATCACACAACAGAACTTCCAACCCTGCATATTTATACCTACTCCCCCGGACGAAAAAAACCATCAAATTAATTCCTCAGCAATGGTTAAAATGGCCGTCGATGGAAAACCTCCTCATTTCGTCCTGCTCCCTTTCCTGGCGCAGGGCCACTTGATTCCCATGGTGGACATAGCCAGACTACTAGCCAAACGCGGCGTCGTCGTTTCAATCCTAGTCACCCCACAAAACGGCAACAAAGTTAAGAAAGTGGTCGACCGAGCAATCACCTCCGGCTTGAGCATTCGCATCTTCCACCTCAAGTTCCCCTGCGAGGAAGTCGGGATTCCCGAAGGCTGCGAGAATTTCGACACGCTACCTTCGGTGCATTACGTGCTCAACTTCTTCAACGCCTGCTCCATGCTAAGCCAGCAGGTGGAAGACTTGCTCGTAGAGCTCGACCCCACTTGCTTGATAGCCGATATGTGCTTCCCATGGGCAACAAATTTGGCTCTCAAGTTGCAAATCCCCCGGCTTGTCTTTCACGGGACTAGCTGCTTTTCTCTGATGTGCATGAACTTGGTTCGTAACTCCAAGTCTTTCGAAGGCGTAGCTTCGGATAATCAGTATTTCGTTGTGCCTAACTGGCCTGATAGGATTGAAATCACCAAATCTCAGCTCAGGGGGCTGCTGAGGAGATGCCTGGAGAGTGGGTCGAGATTCGCAACCAGATGCATGATTCCGAAGACGAAGCGTTTGGTACGGTTTGTAATTCCTTTCAAGAGCTGGAACATGAATACGTCCGAGAGTACATGAAAGTGAGAGGCAAAAAGGTTTGGTGCATTGGACCGGTTTCTTTATGCAACGTAGCGGATACGGATAAGGCGGAGAGAGGCAACACGTCAGCAATCGAGGGTCAAGATTGCTTGAAATGGCTCGATTCTCATGACTCCAACTCTGTTATCTACGCCTGCCTCGGAAGCATATCGAAGCTTGTTGATGCGCAGCTGATAGAGCTCGGGTTAGGCCTAGAAGCTTCCAATCGTCCATTCATTTGGGTGATCAGGAATATAACAGAAGGGTTGGAAAAATGGATGTCGGAGGAGAAGTTGGAAGAAAGGCTCGGCCGAAGGGGGCTTGTGATTCGTGGCTGGGCGCCGCAACTGCTGATTCTATCCCATCCCTCTGTGGGAGGGTTCATCACGCATTGTGGGTGGAACTCCACTCTAGAAGCTGCGACAGCTGGCGTGGCTATGATCACTTGGCCCCTATTTTCGGAGCAGTTTTGTAACGAGAAGTTGATTGTGAGTGTGATTAGGACCGGGGTGAGAGTAGGCGTGGATGTTCCGGTGATGTTGGGAATGGACGAGGGTGCTGCAGTGCAGGTGAAGAGCGATGATGTGAAGAAGGCCGTTGATGAGTTGATGGATGGCGGAGAAGAAGGGGCGGAGAGGAGAGAGAGAGCTCGGAAGCTTGGGGAGAAGGCGAAAAGGGCGGTGGAGGAAGGCGCTTCTTCTCACCTCAACATCACTCTGCTTATACAAGAAATGCTATTGATCAAGGCGGGATTTGGAGAGAAAAATCAAAATGCACTCGAAATTGTATTTGCGACTTCAGATTTAAAGTAATTTATTGCTTTGTTCTTTTTTTCTCTAGTAATAATAGTCTCTTAATATATATCGTTGAATCTTTTGTGATGCCAATTCGCAAATATAGACTACGAAATTTTATCAAATTTTAATTGGGCATGGGGATTTGGGCAATAGATATGGCACATTATTCAGAATCCGAACAAGTTAGAGAAATCAATGGCCCACCCACCATGAGCCTCACCTAGATTTAGCCAGGACTATATAAAAGCCCAAATATTATCACTATTCACTACGATTATTTTAGTTTTTTAATTTAATATTCTTAATTTATGAGTATTAAATGAGATTGAATTTATCATTTTAGGATTTATTTTTCAAATTTTCCTTAACAATCAACTAGTACAGCTAATTGCTAAGATATGGTTAATTGTTATTGGCTTTCACTCTTATAGTATATTTTAATTCAAGGTGATTTCATAGAATTAGTTTTTATAAGTTATACTACACGCTATGAAAGTAATAAATTTCACTACAGCTGCACATTTTCTATAAACAAACATAGATATACGACACGTGTTAGCAGCTAATTGGCATCCATGGAGTCAACACGAAACAAGATTGACCAATATTTCAAAAGGCATAGTCCCATGCTTAATAATTGGAGAGGAATTACGAATTATCTCTAGGAATGATCACTAACTAATTCAATAGAACACATCGTCTTCCTCCACACCCTCAAACAAAATCTTAAACCAACCAATAACAATGGCAGTTGAATCTCAGCAGCTCCATTTTCGTGTTGTACCCGATGATGGCTCCAGGCCACATGAGCCCCATCATCGACATCACAAAACTGCTCGCACGCCGCGACCTGATTGTCTCCATCATCACCACTCCAGGAGACGTCCAGTAGTTGCAACTAATAGTATCAAGATTATCAGGATTTTTACCCATTCTCTGTCAAGGGAATGATTGACGTCATTGGCAGATCAGAGTATAGGCGGGTGGTGGCTGGCGTGGGCGGCCACCACCACCGAATTTTTTCAACCAATTTTTTTTTCCTATGTAAAATACTTCCACTTTTTGCGTAGATATTTCATAGGCTTCGTAAAATTTAAGTTCATGCTTATATTTGAAGATATCATGACACGACATTACAAAAAAAATTATACGAAGAAAAATGATTTGTCATGACAATTGTGTAAAAAATAGCAACATTGTGCTAATAATTATACTAATAATATGTCCATGGATTTTTTCCTAATTCATTACTAGAAAACTCCACAACGTTTGCCTTGTCCCACAATGAAACTCTAAGCGTGCGTTTTCTAAAATGAAACTCGTGAAGACAAGGTTGTGGAATAAAATGGAAGATGATTTCCTTCGTGGTTGTTTACAAATGAGCTCAGAAAGAGAAATTGTTGAATCTTTTGATACAAATTCAATTATTGAGGAGTTTAATCTTATGAAAAACGTCGGTCTCAATTTCAAATGCCTAAGAAGATATTGTAATATGATATGATTTTTGTACTTCGTTTTGGACTTGTTATTTTTGTTGTTTTTATAAATTATAAGTATTTTTGAATTCCTTATACTCATTGTTGCACTAAATTCCCCGAACCCCCGAATGAAAAACACTCAACCTCACACATAATTCGCCCCCTCCCCCCCCCAAATTCAAAATCTTGGCTCCGCCACTGGATCAGAGGACATTGGAATCCAAATTCACCACTTACAAAAGCATATCAAATAGTGAGCGGAATTACGATGGGAATACAACAGATTTCAATTAGAAAAGAGGATCCAGCCCAACTATAAAAACTGTTTTGATTCATTATCGAACATTCAGAGGCAATCAACACTAGATTGGTGGCATTAGTCCTATTAAAGACGAATAAATTAGAAAGTAACAAAGAGTTGTAGCAAGAAGAGATGGATTAATAGTCTACCTCCATGGAGAGGGACTAGAGTAATTTAACATAATGAGCAGTGGAACACCATTAATAAGCACTGCATATTTTTTTCAACAAGTCTTTATCCCCTTTTGAAGCAAAGATTCTTCAGAAGGGAATAGGTCCCTGTGGCACCATGTAACAATTATAATCCTTTCACCTGGAGCAGCCAAGCCACCCACACCGGCTCATTAACAAACTACACTCCCATTTGGGTAATTGTTAGATAAGGCTGAAAAGGAGAAAATGTACATTTGGTGGTGGGTGAATCAGTGATTATAAGGGGTAAGAGGTAATAGGGAATGGAGGAAAACCTTTTTCTTATCAGGCATGAGTTCTCCATGGACCAAACCAAATCAAATTGACCGTCAGGGAAAACGGTTGTTTCAGTGCATCAGCAACTTCAAACGAAACCTGCTGCATGCATTTGTTCCTCCTAAATACTTTTCCAAGTGGTGAAGATAAGATGTTTTGGTGCAGGGCTCTAATCATCATATCCATATTTAGGAAGGAAACTCAGATAAGAAGGATGGTGAATAATACTAAAGATGAAAATATAGACACTAAAAACAGGTCCAGAATTTACTAAGAGAATCTATAAAATGAGACCGACCGCAAAGTGCATTCACCACTAAAAATATTAAAGAATGTTTGTCCAGAATTCACATGTTTTTACTTCGATCTTTTTTTTAAGAAAAATAAAAGGAATTATCAGAGATTCAAACAAGTACCAGGCAGAGAAGCAAAGCGGAGGGACTACACTCAGTCATGAGGATCTGGAGGGCAGGTTATATGACATGGCGACTAAGAGATGGCCGGCCCCCATCGCATAACTGTAACAGGCGACGCCACCTGCAGCAGATTTCTCCTCCAACCAACTACCTGCTATTACCACCTCAGGCCATTGATTGTTGCGGTTATGTAATTAAAATAAATGCTATAAAAAGAAAAGCTGCATAACAATGAAAAGGGAAGATGACAAATTTGAATCTAAAAGCTTGCAGTTTTGCTAAGGTTTCCAGATTTCCGCATGCATATTTGTAACTTGTTGCTATTAATTTAAAGTCCAAACGACACTCTCTGCACGTAATCTGGGCGCCTTTTGCTGGGCATCCTTAGCAGCCCTTTGATCGGAAGCTCTGCTACTACCCCGCAAAACTTTGCTCTAAAACACTAGTTAAAGGTAACTAATATCAAACAATGCAGCTTAACTCAATCCAACAACTTGCAACATAAACACAACATAATTCTACTTTAAGGATACTGTACTGATGCATCACTTTTGCTCTGAGCCATTTTAGAATATTTTCATTTCTTAGGCAATGGCTACGTCTTCAGCCTTTTCTTGGCTTGCGAAGGCGGGTTTGAAACGATTGTCTTGAAGGAGTGAAACCATTCGTGAACATTTATTAGATCTCAGGGCTCCTCTGCCAGGGTGTACCTACAACATGCAAAACACATCAAGCTTAAAAAACTTGACCAACAGCAAACATTGGAGTTGAAAAAGGCGTGATGAAACGTGGCACTTACAAAATAGAGGTATCATGCATAGATGGAACTAGAACACCGCTGTTCTTGCAGAAGCAAGGGTACTTGAGGAATTTTCTCGACTCTAAGAGGTCGGCTGACTCGGCTTGGATTCTTCTTCTAGGATCTCCTATCCGAGCCTAATATGATCAGAAATAGGGCATTAGCAAACTACAGAAGCATGCATAACCAATAAATAAACCTTATTCGTTACTTTAAATGTTCATTGAAAGCCACCAAACTTTTCATATTAGTCCTCTAAAGATTCCAAACTTCATTTGAACACCTCTATGCTATTACCTGATCATACCAGTCACCTAAAATGAAAAAGCTCAGTAGTCGTCGACAAAAAGCTTGAGATCTAGGAGTACTTACAGTTTGAACACTGTCAACATCATCACAGAAGAGTATTTCATGAAGAGGTATATTCTCAGTTGGCTGGATAAATTCCCTTTGACATGATTAAACAGAAACAAGTCAGAAAAATACTTGCCTAAAAATGGAAATAAGAACAAAGATCAGATCATTCCAAGAAAACGGTCAATTAACGTTAAATTAACCTATTACTAAGCATGACTTAGAAGAGCAGCAAACAGATAGATTGAAACATTCTATCTGGTCGATTAACGTTAAATTAACCTATTACTAAAATCTTGTGACTACGTCAAACAAAAACTGAGTGGTTTTTGTTTGTTTACAGTTTGCAATTGAAGTTGCGAAAAACGGCTATGGTGATACACGTATATTGGCCATAGAAAACTTGTGAAACATGTTAGGATATACAATGAAAACATTTACCTAAACAAAAATTTTAGAAATGAGCCAACTTTGTCGTTGATTGTGATTTTATTTGTTAGATCATTTTAATAAGCCCTTGATGTAGGCTTCCTGATAAACAAAAAAAAAATAATAAAGTTGATCAGTACTATAAAACTATAAAATGTGAGATCAGCACTTTCAGAGATAAATAAATAAATTAATAAATAAAAAGACTTTGGATGATCATTATTCCTGCCATAAACCAATTGGTGTAAGTAGGTGCCATAACTTAAGTAACCAAACAAAATGGTCATTGGTACGAAATATGACCACTAAATGTAAGAAAAAATAGCAGGGTCACAAATGAACAAAGAAAATGGGACAGGCTGTAACATGTATTTTGATATCTAAAACCAGTTAAGTGACCACCCAAAAAATCAATCTGAGCATATCATTCAGTTAGCATTAAGGAAGAGAGAAATACTTGGTTCCTCTCTCAAATCATGTCTTTGGTGTTTCTCCTCCAATGTAGATAGGACTGTACCTCTATTACTTTCCAAATCTGGAAACATCACAGTTCAAGTGTGGCAATCAGAAAAAACAAATGATACTTTTAAGCATTCTTTATAAAATATACCTTATGTAAGTAGGAGATGAAAGAGAAAAACAAGCAATACCTCTGCTATGCCTCTAGTAAGCATTTCCCACTTGTCCAGCCTTTTATACAGCTCCATAGCTGGTAAATCTTTGCATCAAAAAAAATTTCAATATTATACCCCGTATTCAGAAGAGCGTTCTAAGTGAATAGAGTAAAATGGTGCTTAGAAATGTTCGGATTCTCTATGCTCTCTATAAATACGTTTATGAAGAATTTAAAATACCTGTTTGTTTCTGTTTTCCAGTATAAAATTTGCTTCGGGGCTATGTTTAATACAACAACAGATTGCTTCTGGATATCTTTACATTGTACAATTAGTAAATAGAGCAAAGTTATCCATTTCAAATTTGTATCATGTAACTCTGGATTTTAAAATCAATTTAATCCTATGTTATGTAGGTGAAAGGAGATCCAAGGGGCTATATAAGACGTTTTCTAACACAAAATAAGCAAATTATAACTCAGTATCTGAAATACCCAAACAACATATCCTCCATCTTGCACTGAATTAGTGATAACAGAGGAAAACCTTTTTCTTATAAGGCATCTGTTCTCCACTCTCCATGGACCAAACCAAATCACATTGATCATCAGGAAATGGCTGGTTCAGTGCAACAGCAACTTCAAAGGAAACCTGTTGCATATCTTCCTCATTAATGGTTCTCAAAAGACGGCTTGAAAACTCAGTTAAAAAGAGCAATAGCTTCAATTGGAGCAGCATCTGAATTTATACAGATAACCTACTTACTCAAAGGAACCACACTCAATTCTTCCATATATTAGCAAATTATTAGTAAATGCAGGTAGAGTAGCAAGGGTCACTATCTAAAACTTGACGAAAAATAAAAAGTATCCGCTTCACTTGGTAAGTTAAGAAACCTAGAAAATTAGGTGCCTTGCCATGTAAACCTTGAGCTGATAGCCAGTTGTTAAGCTCTGTATGTAAACCTTGAGCTGATAGCCAGTTATTAAGCTCTGTGTGCTTGGCTTTTTTCCTCAAATTTTCTTGCCAGATGCCTCGAATTGCCTTCTATGCCTCATCCAACATCAACCTTATTTTTTGGTTTCTCTAATGAGTTGTCAACAAAAATCTTCGTGCCAAAATAACACCAAAGTTGAAAATAGAGACACTAAAAACAGGTCCAGAATTTAATAAGAAAATCTATAGAATGAGACATAAAATGCATTTTCTACCTAACTTTCTGAATTCCCAAATTACCACTCAAAATAGCAAAGAATGTTTGTCCAAAATTTACATTATTACATGCTTTTACTTCAATCTTTAACAAAAAAGAAAAGGAATTATCGGAGATGCAATGATGTACGAGAAAGAGAAGCGAAGCGGAGGGACACCTCAATCATGAAGATCTGAGCCATGCGCTGGTCCCCAATTCGTTGTACAACTCGGTAATCCCTTTACGCGAACTCTCCACCTTTGCCTCTACTGCGTTCAGTCTCATTGTGAGACCCCGTGGTACACGCCACACATCAGCAAGGAACTGGTAGAAAAAAAAATGCTCCTTTTGCTTGTTGCGGTTATGTAATGAAGATTATACTATAAAAGGGAAAGCTGTATATCAATGTAAAGGAAGATGTCAGTTTTCTGCAGCCAAACTAAGAGCTTGCAATTTTGCTAGCGTTTCCAGATTCTCATATACATATATACATATTTGTAACTTGTCTCTATTCATTTTAAATTAAGTTCAAGTCCAAACGCCACTCTCTGCACGTAATTTGGGTGCCTTTTGCTGGGCATCTTTAGCAGCCCTGTGATCTGTGGCTTTGCTACTGCCCTGCAAAATTCAGCTCTACAACACTCTAGTTAAGAATTACTAATATCAAATAATACAGTGCAGCTGAACCCAACAGCTTGCTTACAGAAACACAACACAATTCTACTTTGAGGATACAGTATTGATGCATCACTTCTGCTCCGAGCTGTTTTTGAATTTTTTCCCTTCTTAGGCGATGGGGACGTTTTCAACTTTTACTTGGCTTGAGAAGGTGGGTTTGAAACGACGGCCTTAAAGGAACGAAACCTTTTGTGAAAATTGATCAGATCTTTGTGCTCCTCGGCCAGAGCTTACCTGCATCATGCATAATATGCCAACTTTAACCAACTCTATCAACAGGCAAACACTGCAGCTGAAAAGGTGTGAAATTGTGATGGCACTTGCGCACTTACAAAATAGAGGTACGGTGCATAGATGGAACTAGAACACCAATGTTCTTTCTTGTTGCAACAAGAACACTTGGGGAATTTTCTAACCCTAAAAGGTCAGCCTGGATTCTTCTTCTAGGATCTCCAATCAGTGCCTAATATGATCAGAAAAAGGACTTTAACAAACTGCAGTAGCATGCATATCCAATAAATCAACCTTCTTAAAACAGTGGATATTCTGTCCAGTACTCCTGCCCTACTACAAATATGGTCTGATTCATTATCGAACATTCATAGGCCATCAACAGTAGATTATGTTGCTTTAGTCCTAAAAAAGGCAAGTAATTAGTCCTTATTTCATAATTTGAAACTAACAGCGAGAAATAACAAAACTAACATTTTCACTGCAGAGTTTTTCTTCCCTTCTCCAACTATCCCAAAGCCATATCCAGAGACTGAAAAACTGATTTCCGATAGTCTAACAAAAAGATGTACTTTAACTGAATCACCATATAAATTTTCTAGTCTGTAAGGTCAACCATCATTAGAAATATTACATAAAACAACATTTGACATCGAGACTGAAATATCTCAAGAAAGTCACACTAAGTTACTAAACGTTATAGTTGGCAAGGATGTTGTTAAGCAAAAATAACTGCTATACGGCTATTCGTCAACATTACGATGAAATCATTCAAGATAGAACCACTGCAACTTTCCACATCATCAATTATAACAACTAGCGGTTTGTCACAGACTCACAGTTTACAGTTTATGCCACTCCCGGGTTCCTGAACTGCAAACATGCATTCATATTTACTCATTTTCTTTACAATCTTAGATGTTTAAAATCTTTATTCTTTATAAAGCAGTTCAGTAAGCTTTGAGGAATATATCATATAGTGTAGTACTTATTATCACCAGAAACTTGATCCCTGTAGCTCCTGGCTAAGTGCAGGTTTTATGTTCCACCACTTGGGATGTATATTGAGGTTGGAATCAACAATTTATTTATGATTTATTTGTAGATAAAATATCATTTCTCTTGCAATGAAATAAGCTCTTACTAGGTTTAGTTGGATAAGGTTTGATTGACTTTTATTCATTATTTGGGTGATGAAAGCTACTTAAAAGTTGAGATCCTCTTTAACATGCATTGAATAATAAGTAATTTTATGTCTTGTATCGTTTCAAGAAAAGAACAACTTATATCATGGGTGGTTTATGTGATCCTCCATAACCACTATGGAATATATTCTTTATCATGTACGGATGTACGGATTTTCTGAATATTTCAAGAAAAGAACAACTTAAATCGTTTCAATATATTTTTTTTAGCATGTACGGATTTCTGAATATTCTTTATCACTTCCAACTTGCTAAACACTATGTCGTTATATCTAAGTATGTACCAATGATACTTTTCTAGGCGAGAGGAAAGGGATTCTGAACACAACTTGTCTATATTGACAGAAGAGGGATTAATTCCACAATCAGAGGCGGACATAGTTGATGGTGTGCTTCAAAATTTGAAGGTTTAATTCCTTTTGAACATTAAATGCTAATTGGTTTGTTAGTTCATTAGTATTATATGCATAATACATTTAATTTCAATAAAAAAAACCTTAGCTAGTGCAATCAGTACCTGCCAAAGATGATATGCTGCAATTGCTTCGATTTAATCGGCTACATTTTCAAATGATCTTTTCTCAAACTCAGACAACTCAATGCAAATAATCAGCTACATAAAAAAAATAATGGAAGAAAATAGAGGAAATATCAGTTATTAATGGTATGGGACAAGGAATTAGTAATAGGTATGATGAAAACAAATAGTAAATTGTTAGTTAGCAGTAGCATTAACATGGATATTAACATGAAGGCTTAAATATTCTTTAAGCTTCATATCTGAAATTAATTTGCAGGTATCAATTTTTGACTAGCTCGTTGACTTTTATCCCTATCTAATTGTTCTTCCTATATGATGTAATTTTAGCTCATAGATACTGTCATTTGTTGAATGCTTATTTCAAACAAGTTTCTTTCCTGTCTATTCCCCTCTCTTTACCAGTCTTTAGGAGATGATACAGTTTTACTCATGATAGTGATATATCAATTTGCTTTCAGGTGCAAAGGTATTCATATTCTTGTGAGCTCTCTTCTCCAAATATTTGTAGACAATGTACAGTCGCATGCTACTGCATACTAGTTTCTCCTTTATTTGTTTGCATATTGGTGATGATAAAGCCGAAATTAAGGATTTCACTATTACAGGTTGGATTTCGAAATTTGAATTCGGCGATAAAAGTCTTGATCTTTTATATTCTAAAATATATAGCAGTCGTGTCTTTTACTGCTTTTACTATTTCTATATTTTATTGTCCATATAAGAACCATTCCATATTTTATTGTCCATCAATCGTTTTCTAGCGTTTGTTGTTTCATGCGAGATTAGTTATAAAAATCAAGTTTTGCCTTCACCTCTCTCTTTTTTATTTCCTAAAGCAAGTTTCTTATAAATTAACTTTATGTGATAAGACATCAAGAAGTTATTTCTTCTAACTGATACAAGTATTTGGATCAAGAAGTTCTTTCTTCAACTGAGCAAATATTTGGCTCAGTTGTGAAATATAAGTGTTTGAACTATAAGTACGTAAAATTTTGTGTTGTATTGAAGGCTAAATGTGATTTTTTTCAACAAGAACTGTTATAAATCGGGTTTGAGTTGGTAGTTAATTGGTCTGGTATGTCTAGCATTGTTGAACTAAAGATCTGTTAAAATATTTGTACTAAATTATAATTTCTTTCGCAAAACATGTTCAAACGATACCCTAGTTTACTTCCAAAAAGTACTATCCATATGGTAAGAATCCCAGACACCTCCTCAAGAGCGTGTCCACCGCGCGCCAATGGCAGCCCTCAACCTTCTCCCTCTCTCTAGAAGGCGCAAATTTCCAAATCACCACCGTTTGAACCGTTCTCCCTCTCTCCCACACCAATCCTCATAATAGCCTCTCTCTCTCCACACTAGTTTGATTTCCAAGCCACCCGCTTTCTTCGTCAATTATTATTTCAATCAGATTCCACTTCCTTTTCCCTTTTACCCCAATCTGTTTCAAACCGAAAATGACGTCTAAGAACAACTTTAGCAACATATCATTTTTGTTTCGTTATCTTGACGCCCAACTCACTTTAATCGATTCACTTGACTTATTATTTTGACCAAGTCTAATTTTAATTTGTTAATTTGACAAATTATCCATTTTTAAGCTATTTTACAAAATTGGTCTAATTTTGATCCATTTGATTAATAATAAAAATTTAAAAAACATAATTGTCTAGTTTTAATCCATTATATTTCAATAAATTTCAAAAAATAAGATTGGTAATTTTTCTCTCTCATCACCAATTTAAACGTTTAATTTTGATAGACGACTTCCACGCCCATCGTTCCAACTCTTGCTCCGGATAAGGCTGCTATTTCTTCCCCATATTCATATTCATCATCTTAGAACGAAAGAAATGAGAGTGGAGAACTTCTGGGAACACGAAGAGAGACAAGTCTGCTTCAAAATT
The DNA here is from genome assembly GCA_028984105.1 of Lavandula angustifolia. Lineage (NCBI taxonomy): Eukaryota > Viridiplantae > Streptophyta > Magnoliopsida > Lamiales > Lamiaceae > Lavandula > Lavandula angustifolia. The sequence goes on along the minus strand of CM054820.1, from coordinate 2,615,763 downwards.
TGGGGTTCCTTATGATTTCGAATTGGGACCAATATCCCTCTTGGATTTTCGTGAAGCCGTCTTCAACTGGTTCGTCTCTTCTTTGATACTCCCTCCGTCCCGCTATTAACGGCTCACTTTCCTAATTGAGACGTTCTGCTATTACCGACTCATTTTTCTAATTGAGTAAATTTTAATACCCTTTATCTTACTTTATCATCTTCCCTCTCCTACTCTATCATTTACTTTATTATTATCTCACTTATCTTATCTCTCCTATTTTATCATCTACTCTCTCATTATCTCACTCATCTTCTCTTTTCTACTTTATCAACTACTTCTTTCATACTTGATCTACTTTCTTAATAATCGTTCGAAAAGAAATAAACCGCTAATAGCGGGGCGGAGGGAGTATCATATAATGAGTTTTTTCTTCCTTTCTTGATATTGATAGTGGGAAATTAGCATTGAAACGAGCCATTTTGTTGAATGAGTGGAATCAAGTTCTAAAGATAGTTTTGTGAGTACTATTTTTGTCCTGCAATTTTACGCGATGTCCGGCGTCCGATATTGATAGTTATGTATGTAAAGAGTTGAACCTTATGTTATCGTACATGCTGAATTTCAGGAACTCCAGTAGATTGTGTATCGTTATCATTATCCGGTGCACTGTTTTCACTCTTGGTAAATTCTATTTTGGTTCTTGATTTTGCTCGGCTCTTCAAAGAAGAGATCTTGTTTCTTTCTATTGTTTCGTGTGTAGGTGATAAGCGGTATCAACAAGGGTTCGAGCTTTGGACACCACATGTAAGTTCAAGTCTTTTGTGCAGTCCATTGATTTATGGAAGAATCATGTTATGAGGGCAATTTGGTAAATCTAGGTGTTATTCGAGCTAGGGAAGCATTGGTTAATGGTGTGCCCTCCATATCAATATCACTAAACTGGTTTGGTCTTTCTCCTTGAATTACTCCTCCACTAGTCCACTTAACATGCTTTCTAAATGTACGTTGGATTGGCTTACATAGCGAACTATTGCAGGCAAAACGATGGAAGTCAAGAAAGTGACTTCAAGGATGCCGTGACTGTCTGCTTACCAATAATCAACGCAGCCTTAAGAGACATAGAGAAGGGAGTTTTCCCAAAAAGGTTTCTCATTGAAATTGGAATTTCCAACGTCGCCATCATCAAACAAGGTTTGCTATCATTTTTTGATTGTTTATCTTATGCTGATCAAGTGTTTTGTTCTATTGTTGGAAGTAGGAAAAAGACCAAGTGAAATACCACATTTTTACATACTTTCTTGAATCCTATTTAAGTAGTGTCACTAATTCTCTAATAGTGTAGTCTCAAAAACTTCATGAGGCTCTCATATACGATTTGAGTTTATGACAGGATATAGTTTGAATTTGTCATAACGTTATTGTAATATTAATACTTGGTTCTTGTTTTCTCTTACATCTTGTAGTTGATAAGAATTAGGATGGTATATGCATGAGTGCACAGGATCTTCTGTTCCATTTTTTTGTATTTCATTTGTATCATACTGTCATTTTTAACTGTAAGCATCTAGGTGCTTACGATTTGAATTTTAGAATTATCGTAAGCACCTAGGTGCTTACAGTTAAAAATGACAGTGGGACACAAATGAGACACAAGAAAGTGGGACAGAGGATCCAGACTGATGCATGAGGGGGTATTACTATGGACAAACTTATTTTAGTCTCTGTAATTTTTTTATTCTCTAACGTCTGATTTTCTTCTGCATTACTATGACATACTTTCTTCTCTTCTATTATGTATATGCTCTTTTGTTTTAAAATAGGGACAACTAATTGAATCTTTTGCTTTGGTACAAAACATAACTTCTATATTGATTCTAATAGGGACTAAAAAGTTACCAAGAGAAGCCAATGGAAGTCCACTCTTTGGTGGCAAGCCATCTCAAGCCGCTGCTGGATTCACTGGTGCTCAGCCGGGCATGGGTATGAACTTCGCCGTAATGCATCTGCTGCTGTCAAGGACGGAGCCATGTAGAGGCAAGGGATGGCAGCCATCCCTTGTTTTTTTGGTTTCAAATTATCGAATATAATTCTTATAGTTTTTATTGCATTCGATCTATCTATATATATATATTCTTAAATAAATAATTAAATCGAACCAATTGAGTTTCTTAGGCAATCTAATTCGATTTGTGTATAAGCATGTTTATGCAATTTTTGTTTGGAGATTTCTTGTTTTTGTATAAATTAAATGCCCATAAATTCTGTAGGTAAACTCCGAATACATTTTCAAGCTATAAACATTCCAATTAGTTAACAAATTTAATTGTTACTTGTTCTTTTTCTTTTTTGTTTTTGGAAAAGCTCTAATGAAGCAAAGACAATTTTAAAGTTTTTTTTACTAATACTTAGCTTTTGAGAATTCATTAGATTATTATTTTCTTGTATGTGGGTTTTTTCGAATAATTTTCTAAACATAAGTCGTGATGTATCTAAATTCTAACTCGATAGTTAATGATGACATATTTTTTTCCTAACACTTTATGCCCTCCCTTACCGAGATTCCTGGCTAGATCCCTGACTGCTGTGGGTAGTCTATACATAATCTCTTTAGACTTCATCTTGTAGTGCGTTAATCTTACTCTTTGTTCTCTGTTCTTTAGGCGTATGTCGACTCAGAAGAAGGATGTTGTAGAGGTGGCAAAATGGGCGGGCGGGCGGGCCCAGCCTCGGGCCTATTGGGCCAACTTAATTTTTGGGCCCGCCCGGTACTTTACCGGGTCATGATTTATGAAGCCCAACCCGACCCCGGGCTTTCGGGCGGGCGGGCGGGCTTAGCCCACTAATTTATTTAATATTTTTTATAATTTTATAATTATATATTTGTTGTATAAAAATAAAATCAATATGTATAATTTAAATTAAATATATTAATGTTGAATAAAGTATAAATTATGAAGTGATTAAATAGACTAAATAAATCATATTATAGATATAAGTATAAATAAATATCAAAATTCAAAACCGTATACAAGTAAACATTACAAAAATTCAAACTAAGACAATAAACAATTTAAAATCGTCAAGTTTCAACATATATTAATTGCATTTTGAATCTTTCTTTGAGAATTTTTTATCTCCCATCTTTTTTTTATTTATATTTATGTATTAATATTAATATTATCTAATAATTATGCATTTTTTTCGGGCGGGCTTTTTAGCCCAAAAACCCCGGGCTTTTTTAGCCCAAAGCCCATAGAGTCCGTGGTTTTTTTGGGCGGACTTTTTAAGCCCAGCACACCTTCGGACTTCTATTTTCAGAGCCCAACCCTTTTTTCGGGTACTCCGGGCCGGCCCATCGGGTCGGGCCCATTTTGCCGGCTCTAGAAGTAGTGGAATCAGTTGGTGTTTCAGCCAAATTTGATTTCAAAAGGACAGTCAAGTATTTCAGAGCTGAGGTAAAAATTAAAATTTCTTCCTCACTTGGTGAAAAACTCCTAAACTTGCCCTTCTTTGATCCAACCTTAAATTTTAGATGCTTAACAAGGAACACAAGGAAGAAGACGAAGATCTCGATTTTCAGGCTGTCGAAAATGGCTTTGTAAGTTTATACACAACAACCTTATGCTTGTTCGACAGTATGAATAGTGGGATTTATTAGGATTCTCGAAACAAATTTCAGTTAGGAACAATGAGAGGACTTTTGAAGCCTCAAACTGAATCATTTTTGTCACTTGTATTTACTTATTTATTTATTTATTTATTTTAATTTTCATCATTTTTCCAATTTCTGCTTATTTTATTTCTTATACATTGCGAGGCAAATGCTTCCTTTGGTAGTTTTTCTGTTTTCCTTTTGGTGTTATTTATTGTACCGGGTTTTGTCATCTATGGGCCGATAATATTGTTTGAGACATACTATATAGGACCGATCTAAGATACGAACGAAGAAAAAATATACTCTTGGCTCACTTTTTCAATTGGGACTTTTAACTAAAAGTGGTTCGAATCCAATTTAGCAAAAAATATTATTTTATCATTTCTTTCTTCTACTTTATCATAACTCTCATTATATAATTCATGTTTATCTCTCATACTCTATCATCTAATCTCTCAAAATCCAACTTTATCTTCTCTCTCCTACTTTAAATTTATCATCTACTTTCTTAATAACCGTGCCGAAAAGTTTTGACCTGCTTATAACGGGTCGGCTTTCTTAATAACCGTGCCGAAAAGTTTGAGCTGCTTATAATAGGTCGGAAAGAGTGATGATAAGGAAAACATATAAATGAACTCTTAAATAATAAGCGAATAAAAGAAAAAAATGCAATTCTATCGGAATAGGCAAAAAGATAAAAAAAATTGGAATAACATAATATTATATATATGTATATAATTGCTCATATATTTGCTTTTTTTTTACGATATATCAAAAAAGCGGTAACGATATTAAAATTTGTTTATACGGAACTTTCGGCATTGCAGAGATACAAAAATGACCCAACCATACTTACTTACTTAGAGTGGGGTTATAAACAAGATTTAGATACACCGAAAATTTTACTGGAAGAACAAACAAATTTAGAAATAAACAACTGTGATCATAGAAAAGTAGAATCCAAACTAAAAATAAAAATGTGGAAAAAACATATAAGTAAAAAAAATACTAGAAACTTAAACCAATAAGTTTAACTTATTTCATAGCTTGCAGATTACATAATAGAATTGTACCAATTAGGAATTTATATATACAAGTGAGATCTAACAAACTGCAGTTGCTTGCATGTGCGTGCACATGCTCTAACCATCTGGAAGCTTCTGTACATAAATGACCCTAAGAAGAAGATCACCAAAGAAGAATGAGATTCCTTCATAAAATCCCTTGGAAAGTCCATTGCGCTGGAGCAATTAGCTGAGATGGTAAGGTAGTTACTTTGGAGTAATATTTTTGTAGTTACTTTATTAATATTTTACTGTATTGATTAATTTATGTCCAAGGTTCAGGTTGCAAATAAAACTGCGAACAAGACATTTATTTTGTCTGAGTTCAATGGTGTAAAGGTTGAGCTGACCACGGTTGTATCAAAGAAGACTCCATAATTTGGAAATGTGCAAGCATTATATAAATTAGCAGAAAAGGTACAAGCATAACATAAATTAGCAGAATTTGGAAAGGTACAAGCATTATATCAAAGAAGTCCTCTTATTTCATGATGAAATTTGGAATTAGAGACATAGAAGTAATTCAAGAGAAATCGTGTAAAGCAATTGAGAAATTGAGAGATTAAATTTCTTCATAGAAAGCTTGCAGATTACATAATAGAATTGTACTAATTAGAAAATTATATATAAAAGTGAGATCTAACAAACTGCTGATGCTTGCATGTGCGTACACATACTCTAACCATCCGGAAGCTTATGTACATATATGCCCCTAAGAAGAAGATCACCAAAGAAGAATGAGATTCCTTCATAAAATCTCTTGGAAAGTCCATTCCGCTGAAGCAATTAGCTGAGATGGTAATGTAGTTACTTTGGAGTAATATTTTTGTAGTTACTTTATTAATATTTTACTATATTGATTAATTTATGTCCAATGTTCATGTTACAAATAAAACTGCGAACAAAACACTTATTTTGTCTGAGTTCAATGGTGTAAAGGTTGAGCTGACCAAGGGTGTATCAAAGAAGACTCCAGAATTTGAAAAGGTACAAGCATTATATAAATTAGCATAAAAGGTACAAGCATTACATAAATTAGTAGAATTTGGAAAGGTACAATCATTATATCAAAGAAGTTCCCTTATTTCATTATGAAATTTGGAATTAGAGACATGGAAGTATTTCAAGAAAAATCGTGTAAAGCAATGGAGAAATTGAGAGAATAATTTTGCAGATTACAGAATAGAATAGTACCAATTATGAATTTATATATACAAATGAGATCTAACAAATTGCAACTGTTTGCATGTGCGTGCACATGCTCTAATCATCTGCAAGCTTCTGTACATAAATGGCCCTAAGAAGAAGATCACCAAAGAAGAATGGGATTCCTTCATAAAATCTCTTGAAAAGTCCATTGCGCTGGAGCAATTAGCTGAGATGATAATGTAGTTACTTTTGAGTTATATTTTTGTAGTTACTTTGTTAATATTTTACTATATTGATTAATTAATGTCCTATTGTTCATGATGCAAATAAAACTGCGAACAAGACACTTATTTTGTCTGAGTTAAATGGTGTAAATGTTGAGAGTGTAACAAAGAAGACTCCAGAATTTAGAAAGGTACAAGCATCATATAAATTAATAGAAAAGGTACAAACATTACATAAATTAGCAAAATTTGGAAAGGTACATTCATTATATCAAAGAAATTCCCTTATTTCATGATGAAATTTGAAGAATGGAATTGTACCAATTAGGAATTTATATGTAAAAATGAGATCTAACAAATTGCAGTTGTTTGCATTTGCGTGCATATGCTCTAACCATCTGGAAGCTTCTATACATAAATGGCCCTAAGAAGAAGATCACCAAAGAAGAATGAGATTCCTTCATAAAATCCCTTGGAAAGTCCGTTGCGCTGGAGCAATTAGCTGAGATGGTAATATAGCTACTTTTGAGTAATATTTTTGTAGTTACTTTGTTAATATTTTACTATATTGATTAATTTATGTCCTATTGTTCATGATTAATTTATGCGCTGAATCAAGACACTTATTTTGTCTGAGTTTAATTGTGTAACCACGGGTGTATCAAAGAAGAATCCAGAATTTGGTAAGGTACAAGCATTATATAAATTAGCATAAAAGGTACAAGCATTACATAAATTAGCAGAATTTGGAAAGGTACAAACATTATATCAAAGAAGTTCCCTTATTTCATGATGAAATTTGAAATTAGAGATATTGAAGTAATTCAAGAGAAATCGTGTAAAACAATAAAGAAATTGAGAGAATAATTTTTTTCATAGAAAGCTTGCAGATTACTGAATAGAATTGTACCAAATAGGAATTTATATATACAAATGAGACCTAACAAACTGCAGCTGTTTGCATGTGCGTGCACATGCTCTAACCATCTGGAAGCTTCTGTACATATATGGCCCTAAGAAGAGGATCACCAAAGAAGAATGAGATTCCTTCATAAAATCCCTTGGAAAGTCCGTTGCGCTGGAGCAATTAGTTGAGATGGTAATGTATTTACTTTGAAGTAATATTTTTGTAGTTACTTTATTAATATTTTACTGTATTGATTATTTTATGTCTAATGTTCAATGGTGTAAAGGTTGAGTTGACCACGGGTGTATCAAAGAAGACTCCAGAATTTGGAAATGTATAAGCATTATATAAATTAACAGAAAAGGTACAAGCATTACATAAATTAGCAGAATTTGGAAAGGTACATTCATTATATCAAAGAAGTTCCCTTATTTCATGATGAAATTTGGAATTAGAGACATGGAAGTAATTCAAGAGAAATCGTGTAAAGCAATGGAGAAATTGAGAGATTAAATTTTTTCATAGAAAGCTTGCAGATTACAGAATAGAATTGTACCAATTAGCAATTCATATATACAAATGAGAACTAACAAAGTGCAGTTGTTTGCATGTGCGTGCACATGCTCTAACCATCCGGAAGCTTCTGTACATAAATGGCCCTAAGAAGAAGATCACCAAAGAAGAAAAATCCCTTGGAAAGTCCGTTGCGCTGGAGCAATTAGCTGAGATAGTAATGTATTTACTTTGGAGTAATATTTTTGTAGTTACTTTATTAATATTTTACTGTATTGATTAATTTATGTCTAATGTTCATGTTGTAAATAAAACTGCGAACAAGACACTTTTTTTTTTTTTTTTGATTCATGGAACCCGCAGCCGCTACCTTCGGTGCGCACTGGGTAAACCACGCTCCTTGTGCAGTAGCCTGCAAACCACACAGGAGGGTTCAACCACCCTTAATGTGACAGGATGACAGGCAACACCTAGCGGTCTTGGTGGGAATTGAACCCAGGACCTATCGATCCCGGGCCACCCACCTCGACCGCTAGGCCATCCCATGGGGACACAAGACACTTATTTTGTCTGAGTTCAATGGTGTAAAGGTTGAGCTGATCACGGGTGTATCAAAGAAGATTCCAGAATTTGGAAATGTACAAGCATTATATAAATTAGCATAAAAGGTACAAGCATTACATAAATTAGCAGAATTTGGAAAGGTACAATCATTATATCGAAGAAGTTCTTTATTTCATGATGAAATTTGGAATTAGAGATATGGAAGTAATTCAAGAAAAATCCTATAAAACAATGGAGAAATTGAGAGAATAATTTTTTTCATAGAAAGCTTGCACATTACATAATATAATTGTATTAATTATGAATTTATATATACAAATGAGATCTAACAAACTGCAGCTGTTTGCATATGCGTGCATATGCTCTAACTATCTGGAAACTTTTGTACATAAATGGCCCTAAGAAGAAGATCACCAAAGAAAAATCCCTTGGAAAATTCATTGTGCTGGAGCAATTAGCTGAGATGGTAATGTAGTTACTTTTGAGTAATATTTGGAATTTGAAGGCAATGATACCATGATGAGATTTGGAATTATAGACTTGGAAGTAATTCAAGAGAAATCGTGTAAAGCAATGGAGAAATTGAGAGAATAATTTTATTCATAGAAAGCTTGCAGATTACAGAATAGAATTGTACCAATTAGGAAAATTACCTAGCTATGTAATTTATATATAGAAGTGAGATCTAACAAACTGCAACTGCTTGCATGTGCGTGCACGTGCTCTAACCACGTTGGCAGCAACTGGATATACAAGTGAGATCTAACAAACTGCAACTGCTTGCATGTGCGTGCACGTGCTCTAACCACGTTGACAGCAACTGGAGTAGTGCATGCAGCTTAGTGTTGACTCTCTTGATGATGAGCTGGATTCTCATATGAGGGGAGATGAGGATAGTGTAAGGCTAGATTTAGAAGCGAGAACTAGATCCGTAACATTTCGGAATTTGATTTGTAGATTCCTAACACCTGATGGCCCAATATTTGAAGGCAATGCTAGTTTACTCTATGGTAAGTAACTACTTAATCATGATGCTTTTGTAATTTGATTTGATCTTGCTTGATTTTGATTATTTTGTGCAGTGGTTAAGTTGAATCCTGAATGCAACCCATTTGGTTCGTCTCCTATTGAATATGTAAGTCGAATGTTGTTTGTTTGGCTTTTTGAGCTATGCAATTGTCTATTTGTGAATAGGTCTTTGTTTATACTACTGCAATTCTTCAACATTACCTTCTTTGTGTTTACTGAATTTCATAGGGCCAAATTGAGCAATGGATTGATTTTTCTACTAATGAGATAGATGCACATATATTGGGTTGATTACTTCAACGCTTTAGTATCAATGCGTATCTTCAGCTGGTATACTAATTTCTTCTTGTAAGATCCTCAGTTTTGTAGCCGCTTCAAATTCTCGTAGTTTGGGTACTTGTGTATAGGCTGACAAGGCTTCAATTGCCTCTCTGAAGCAAGGCTTTACAGCCTTGAACGAGCATCTTGCTTCTCATACCTATTTGGTTGGAGATGGTGTTACACTTACGGACATTATTACAATATGTAATCTTGCTCTGGGATTTAACACCATCTTGACCAAGGGCTTTACCTCAGAGTTCCCGCATGTGGAGAGGTACTTCTGGGCACTGATTAATCAGCCCGATTTCAAGAAAGTATGGGGCGATATTCAACAAGTAGAATATGTTCCTTCTCTTGCATCCAAGAAGAAGGCGAAGAGGAAGTGAAAGAAAGAAGAAGCCAAGCCAGCTGAGTAGGAAGAAGCACCTATACTTGATTTAGGACTGCTCTGCTATGTTTTCTGAATTGAAATTGATTTTCGCTTCTGTGGCTTTTGTCTTTTGCTATAATCCAATTTCTAGCTGGGTTACAGATTTGTTATGCCAACGTAGTTAACACAGGGTTAGTCGTCGGATTTGCATCTTTTGTGCCACTATTCTTGCATAGGTGTATTCAATGATACACAAATATTTTTGGCGTAAGCATGCAATATGTTAATCTACCAAAGGTATTTAGATTTGTTGGCTCATCTCTATTATTCTACTGGATTTGCATCCATAAATTTCGAGACTTCCAACTACACCTAATCTAACGTATCATTCCACCACAACAACTTTACCTAGAAGGATTTGGATTAAGTAGCATAACGACCCACCAACTCTTGAATATCGAGAATTTTCTTTCCAAAAATAAACAAGAATATTATAATGAATGGTTCAAATCACTACATATGCATGATAATTGGATTGAGGCCATCAATAGTCCTTGGCTCTATTTCCCCATACTGCCCCTCGATTTGAGTTAAGATAGATAAGGGTTATCGGTGAAATAATTAATATACAATTTAAATTTCAATTTCAAATCTTGATGAATTAATTACCGAACTTTTGAAATTTTGCATTGGAGACATGCATTGATTCCCAAATTTTTTCCAGCCATCATAATGCCGAGTTGGGTGCTACATGAAGGGTATAAAATTACATCGTTTCAACTTACTAAAACTTGATGAATTAATGCAAAATTTTCGTAAATTTTGCAGATAAACACATCCAAATTTAAATGATCATATATCATATTATATTTAAGGGTTATTTGCCTCGAAATATATAATTTTTTGTCAAATTTCCATTTTACACACAAACTTTAAAATTTGCTTGTAAATACATAAACTTTTGATTCGTTTAAAATTAAGGGAAGATAAACGCGAAAACGCGATGGAAATGAGAATAATATTTTTAATCATCAATTGGTCAGTGGTCATTTAAGTCTTCAATCAAACCACAATCCATCCACAATATAGACGAATTGGTCGTCTCTCGAACTGGCGACGCCTCTAGCCGGAAAGAAACAACTGCGGCGCCGCTGGTTTTGAGCGTGGAATCGCCTTCCTCCGCCGCCAATCACTCTCACAGCATTATCGATTATCATATTTCGTTTTGGATATCCAAATAAATAATGCACATTTTAATGGCTGTGCCTATAATATTGGGCTTTAAATAATCATTTTCCTTTTTCCAATTCTAATCCATGCATATGAACGTATAATCTTCAATTAAATCCAATTCTTTAATCTCACTCCTATAATAATAACAAACCTAGACTAATCAACATGTCACATACTATGTGGTGAAATTTCTAATCGTATCATTTAGTCACAAGATATGCACCTCAATTGATAAACCGTACCAAGATAACCTTCTCACTAGACTCTAGACCGCAAATGGAGATGGAGATAGAGTATTAGCAACATAACAACCCACCTACTGTAGAATATCTTGTCCTTAAGAGAATTGGTGTTTCCCAAAGTAAACAAGAAATAATAGAATGAATGCTTCAAATAACTATATATGCATGATAATTGAATAGATGCCATCAATGGTCCTTAGCTCTATTTTCCCAAGCTGCCCCTGGATTCGAGTTAAGATAGAAAAAAATATTATGATACATCAATTTATGCAGTCATAGTATTGATTGGCAAATTGGATTTTTTAGTCCCCAAACTATGCGTGTTTGGTCAATTTGGTCCCTTATTTTTTTTTTTTAGTTAATTGGTCCCCAAACTATAGAATTTTGGATGCATTGGTCCTTCTGTTAATTTTTTGGTAAGTCAATTGTTAGTCAACGATTTTTAAAGGGTATTTTCGGTATAATATTATTGAGGACCAAAACGTCAAAATACTAAAAAATTGAGGACCAATTTGGCCAAAAAAATTTTTAATGAATTTTTTTTAATTTTACAAAAATCGAAAAGTATATTGATCTTTTTGATTTTTTTAAGGACCAACTACGCCAATTTTAAATAAGTTGAAGACCAATCCCTATATTTTGGGATATAATCGTCAAATTTTATAGCTCTGTTATCAAAATTTTCGAATATATTATTATGATAAAGAGAGATAAAAACGTAGAATATTTGATAATCAATGAATAAAACTATAGTAGATTTCCAATCAAAACATGTTTTCATTCCAATATGATTTATTCATTAATTTTTCGTATATTTTATGTTTTAATCCCCTGTTTTCATAGTAATATTTGGAAAAAAATTGGTTACGGAGTAATATATTTTATGTTTTAATCCATCGTTTTCATAGTAATATGATCCCCAAATATATTATAATTAACGGGAATGGTCCTCAACCTATTTAAAATTGGCATAATTGCTCCTTAAAAAAAAGCAAAATTATTAAAATATTTTTCGATTTTTGAAAAACTTAAAAAATTTAAAGAAAAAAATTGGTCAAATTGGTCCTCAATCTTTCAATATTTGGACGTTTTGGTCCTCAATAATATTATACCGAAAATACCATTTAAAAATCGTTGACTAACAGTTGACTAATAAAAAAATTAACAGAAGGACCAATTCGTCCAAAATTCTATAGTTTAGGGATCAATTAACTAAAATAAATAAATAAGAGACCAAATTGGCCAAACACGCATAGTTTGGGGACTAAAAAATCCAATTTGCCGTATTTATATAAATAATTCGTGCAACTCGGTCCCTTGTAAATAATTAAATGAAGCTTTTCGATTCAGTCTATCAATTTACGAGGCCGCTATTAATCTCTTTATATGATGATTTGGATTTCATCACCTCTTCTAGAGTTTTGGTTTTTATTTGCTTTATTAGATGTAAATATTCAAAGTGTTATAAAGAGTAATGGAGAAGAGTTGGTGATGTTATCTCCTTGTTTGTTTTCTTGGATAGTTGATGAGAAAGAAATAGAGAAAATCATGTATCTGTTAGTTCAAAACTTGTGGTTTGTGCTCCAAGTCAGTTCCCCAAACTAATAAAAATGAGGCCCCTCATTCATAACTATTAAAATTGAACATATATTAACTGAATTTGACTATGTTTTGCAGGTTGTATTTTATGAGCAAGATTGGTATCCCCAGGTGGATAAGCAGCGTGCACATAGAATTGGCTAGAGCAGTCTTGTATTGTCTTATTAATTTTGTTACCGGACGTACGGTTGAGGAGGTAAGGTTACAATTTTTTTCTTGCAATCGCAATTCTCAGAATCTGACGAGGATCAGTTTAGGTTATTATGCAAAGAGCAAAACGGAAGTTACAACTCAGCCATAACGTTATAGGAGATGAAATGCTGGATCATGAACTGAAGCTGGTTATTTAAAATCTGTAATATTGTTGGAATCGATATATATATATATATATATATATAAATAAATTATTTAGTTATTATGGAAATTCAATTAGCATTAAATGCTAATTTGGCTTGGGCAAAATTCAGCCCTTTTCGATCGTATTTTCGAGCCTCGATATTTATCCGATTAATGTTTTGAGATATATGACGTCGATCTACGTTTCGAGTAGATAATTATAGTGTGCTTAATTTCTCGATTCCGATTTTCGGTGAGTGAGAAATAGTGGCTCGAAGTTTGGGGGGACAAAACTAATATGTTACCTAAAGTGGAGAAACTTACCTTATTCGGGTTTTGGAGAGTTATTACATTAATCATGTCCCACATCGATTAATGAATAATGTTTTGTGTGGTATTTAAGTATCTACAATATTGTAGAAGACAACTAAGTGACATGTGGTGGGCTTGGGCCACACATGCTCATGCGCGCGAGCCTTTTCGCCGACCGCCTCACAAGCGCCGCACCGCGCCCGCGCGCCGCGCCCGTGCCCGTGCCCGTGCCCGTGCCCGGCTCCGACTCCGGCTCCGGTTCCGGTCCGTGTCCTTGGACTTGGACTTGGACTTGGACTTGGATCTTGGATCTTGGATCTTGGATCTTTGGGTGGTCCGTCGGGTCGGGTGCCGGGTCGGCGGTGCAGTGGACCGGTTGCACTGGATTCCTCTCCGTGGTGCAATGCACCTGCCACACCCAAGCAAGATCTTTTGGATGGAAGTCTCCGGAAGAGGCCGTTTCGTGTGTCCACCTCTCCACTTACCATACCCACGTCCTCTTGCATTGATGACTCCAAAGAATCAACACACGGTGGAAGCCGCCTATAAATAGGAAGTGGATTTCATTCCATAACACACCAACAAGAATCATCTGCATTTTCTTAGCTCATCCTAGCTGCTTCTTAGCTCATAAGTCCAGCAGCCTGTCCTCGCCGGAAAAGTCTAGTTCGCCGGAGCTCGTAGATCTTGCGGTGCTGCAATCTTCGAGACGTTCGTCGTTTCATCTTTGGGGACGATACGCCTACAACCGAGAGCACTACCGGGGCGTATTTCGTCTTGCGGAGAGAGGCTTCCTCGACTCGACGGTCTTTTCTTTTTGTTTTAATTTTCGGCTTATTGTATTGTTTTGTAATAGCAGCTTTTGTAACCAACAATCGCAAGACGAAATAACCTACCTACTCAAGCTGCTGTAAACATGTCTTCTTCAAGTGCTCCCCTCTCCGATGCTACCGCCGCCGCTGCTTCTGCCGCCGCCACCAACCCCACTGTATCGACGTCATTGCCTCCTCCGACAACACTTGTTCCACCGACGTCCGTCCCTACACCTGCTCCGGCCTTTGCTAATCCAACCCTAGCTGCCATTTCCGCCGCTACCGACGCCAGGATAGCACTTAACAGTGCTAATGCCGCTAACACGGCATTCAACTTCACTGCTATGTCCTCTGCCTTGCAGAGCAACGTCCCATTTGGGAGTGTGAACCACCATGGTGTGGTGGGGGGGTTCAAACCCAACCACGACGGCACCTCTCGCACTCGTCTGCAGAGTGTTGCCCGCGCCGAGAAGCCGGCCAAGTTTGGTGGAGCTGACTTCAAGAGGTGGCAACAGAAGATGTTGTTCTACCTGACAACATTGGGGTTCACCACTGTGTTGATGGAGAATGCACCCGCCCCTCCGAGTGAAAACGAAGAGAACCTGGAAGTCCGCATAACCTATGATAATTGGCTAACTTCGACTACTTCGTAAAAACTTCTTGCTTAGTGGACTAGATGATAGTCATGTACGGTGTATATACAAATGTAAAGACCTCCAAGGCAATTTGGGAGGCACTTGAAAGAAAATACCGTGCATGCGACGATGCAGGTACCAAGAAGTTTGTAGTCGCCAAGTTCTTGGACTACAAAATGGTGGACTCTCGACCGATCATGGACCAAGTGCAAGAGTTCCAACTGATTGTCCATGATGTCCACGCCGAAGGTATGCTTTTGCCAGATGCTTTTATTGTGGCAACTGTAATTGAGAAGCTTCCCCCGAGCTGGAAGGACTTCAAGAGCTACTTGAAGCACAAGCGAAAGGAAATGACGCTTGAGGACCTTGTGGTCAAGCTCCGCATCGAGACCGACATGAGGACTCGAGATGGGAAGGGCAAAGCACCCGTGGAGCCAAGAGTCAACCTTGCTGAGAGAGGTGGAAACTCCAACAATGCTAAGAGAGGGCGTCCGAATAGCAACCCCAAAGGGAAGGGCAAGGTGCAAGCCCGCAAGTTTGAAGGGGACTGCTACAACTGTGGCAAATCCGGCCACATGTGCAAGGACTGCCGAAAGCCGAAGAAGAATAGGGCTCGTCAAGCCAATATATTGGAGATTGACCTCACTGAAGCCGACCTTGCGGCCGTTGTCACTGAAGAAGCAAACGTCGTGGAGAATGAGGGGAAGTGGTATATTGATACCGCTGCCACGGCACATGTTTGTGGTGACCGAAGCCGCTTCACCAAGTACAAGAGCTGCCAAGGGAGGAAGCTCAATATGGGTAATCAAGCCTCGTCTGAGGTGGTTGGCTATGGTATTGTGGTGCTAAGGTTGAGCTTCGGCAAGAACCTTACTCTGGGAGAGGTGCTGCATGTCCCCGACATCCGAAAAAATCTTGTGTCCGGCTCTGTACTAGTCAAGAGAGGGTTTAGACTAGTTTTTGAGTCTGACAAATTTATTCTATCAAAATTTGGTATGTTTTTAGGAAAAGGCTACCTTTCTGAGGGCCTTTTCAAATTAAGTGTAATGGCATTCGCCGAGAGCCCGTTGAGGCTAAGAATAATGAGAATGAAGCTACTTCCTCTTACTTGATTGAGTGTTCCGATTTGTGGCATTCTAGATTAGGACATGTTAATCTAAATGCTATAAAAAAGTTAGTTAATCTCGATCTACTTAAAGTAAATGAGTTTAACAAAACCAAGTGTGAAGTTTGTGTTGAAGCAAAATTGGCTAAGCAACCATTTCATTCTGTAGAACGGAACACAAAACCTCTAGAACTCATTCACACTGACGTATGTGACTTGAAGTTTGTACAAACTAGGGGTGGGAAAAAGTATTTTATTACTTTTATTGATGACTGCACCAAGTATTGTACTCTTTATCTTTTAAGGAGTAAAGATGAGGCGATTGAAGCTTTTTCTAACTTCAAAGCAGAAGCCGAAAACCAACTTGATTGTAAAATCAAAATGGTACGAAGTGATAGAGGTGGAGAATATGTAGCTCCTTTTGAAGAGTTATGTAAGACAAGTGGTATTATTCATCAAACCACTGCCCCCTATTCGCCTCAATCAAATGGTGTAGCTGAAAGGAAGAATCGAACTCTAAAGGAGATGATGAATGCTTTGTTGATAAGTTCTGGACTGCCCCAGAACATGTGGGGGGAAGCCGTCTTGACGGCTAACTACTTATTGAACAAAATACCTCTAAAAGGTAGAGATGTAACTCCCTACGAGCTGTGGAAAGGAAGGAAACCTTCCTATAGATACCTCAAAGTGTGGGGGTGTTTGGCTAAGGTAAAAGTGCCTTTGCCTAAGCAAGTTACTATCGGACCTAAGACTGTCGATTGTATCTTTATAGGATATGCACTGAATAGTAGTGCATATCGGTTTGTCATTCATAAGTCGGCTGTGCCCGATATGAATGTTGGAACTACTATTGAGTCAAGGAATGCTATATTCTTCGAACATATCTATCCTTGTAAAACGGATGATAAAGTTGAGTCAAGCTCTAGTGGTGGAGTAAGAGAAGTTGCTAGTAGTTCTAGAAATGTGGGGGTAGAACCCGATACACGTAAAAGGCAAGCTGTCGATCTTGAAACTTTAGAACCAAGACGTGGCACTAGAGCAAGAGTTGCTAAGGACTTTGGTCCTGATTATGTTGTTTTTCTTTTGGATGAAGAGCCGCGGTCTATAAAAGAAGCTCTTTCTAGACCCGATGGCCCACTTTGGCAAGAAGCTGTCCAAAGTGAAATTGATTCCATTATGCAGAATCACACTTGGGTCTTAGCAGACTTACCCGAAGGTTGCAAGCCCTTAGGATGTAAATGGATCCTAAAAAGAAAGTATAAGGCAGATGGGTCAATTGATAAATATAAAGCTCGTTTAGTGGTTAAAGGCTTTAAGCAAATTGAAGGATATGACTTCTTCAATACTTATTCGCCTGTAACGAGGATTACGTCTATCCGTGTGCTTCTCGCGATTGCTTCGCTTTGCACAATCTTGAGATTCACCAAATGGACGTGAAAACCGCCTTTCTAAATGGAGATTTAGAAGAAGAAATATATATGGAACAACCTGAAGGGTTTGTAGTACCTGGCCAAGAGCGAAAGGTATGTAAGTTGGTGAAATCCCTATATGGGTTGAAACAAACACCATTACAATGGCACTTGAAATTCGACGAGGCTATGTTGTCGAATGGCTTCAAGATTAACGAATGTGACAAGTGTGTTTACATAAAGAATACAAAGAATGGTTTTGTAATTGTGCGTCTTTATGTAGACGACATGTTAATTATGGGACAAAACCTTCAAGACATAAATGACACCAAGCGTATGCTTAAAAGAAATTTCGATATGAAAGATATGGGAGTTGCTGATGTTATTCTTGGAGTAAAGATACAAAGAACTCCTAAAGAGATTGTTTTGTCTCAATCTCATTATATTGAGAAAGTGCTTAAGAGGTTTAATGCCTTTGATAGTGTGCCGGCAAAGACTCCTCTAGAAGTTAATGTTCATTTGAGCAAGAATAGGGGTGATCCTGTTGCTCAAGAGGATTATGCTAGAGTCATTGGTTGTCTTATGTACATCACGAATTGTACGAGGCCTGATCTAGCTTGTCCGGTGAACAAACTGAGTCGCTATACTAGTAATCCTAGTAGAGAACATTGGAAATCTCTTGCAAGAGTTATTGATGAGTGGTTTTTATACCATCTCATCGTGTTCTTTTTAGGCTTATTTACATTGTTTTCCATTCATGTTTAGCTTTTGTTTTGCTTGGAATCGTATACTTTCGATGGTTTTTGGTTTTGTAGGTTTCTCACGCATTTTAAGCATATTTGGTGGTATTTGGCACCAAAATGAAGAAACCATGACCATTGATACATTTTTGGCAAATATGGAGTTGCTTGGATGAAGAATGGAGAGGATTTGAAGCCGGATGTTGAAGAAATCGTGTTTCGGAGCTCATGTATCAAGGCACTTGGAAAATCATGTGTCCGGTGGATCTAACGATCTTAGAATCCGATCTCCACCGTCCACATCGTAGTTCCATGTGTTAGGAACATCGTGGCAAAGTTTCGTGGCGATCCAACGGCTAACGAAGGAGATATCGCGTTTTTCCCAAAACGCGACAGTGCAAAAAAACTGTTCGGCCGAATTGTTAAGGACCGCGGTCCGCATTTGTGAGGGACCGCGGTCCGATGCGTTCTGACCCAAAAAAATTGCAAAGTCAGTAGGGGTCGGACCGCGGTCCGCCTTTGCACTGGACCGCGGTCCGCGTCGTCTGCAGCCCAAAAACAGTCTTTTTTCGGCCCAAAACCTATATAAACCCTTCCGGACTTCTTTCCTTCGACACACACACCATAATTCCGACTTTTTCCACCCTCCAAGGCAGAGAAACACCCAAGGCATCCCTCCGTTGAAGATTCAAGACGAAGATTGAAGACCACAACCCGAGAACCAAGTGCGAGGATCAATCCGCTAGATTCTAGGTTGTATTATTCTTTCTCTGTTTTGTTTAGGGCTTTTGATACTTATTTTCTATGGATTCTTTTTGCATCTTTTGTGATTGTTTTCCTACGAATATGAGTGGCTAAATCCCCTTGTGTGGGGGTTTAGTAGGATCTATGTTTTTGATGAATTGATTCAAACCCTAGTTTTTGAATGAATGAATTGTTTTGTTTCTTAATTGTTGAGCCTGCTTTTGATTTCTCTATGATTCTTTAATGTGATTGGCCATCATCTTAGATAATTATAGAGAATATAGGTAATAGATAATACGGCGCATCATACCCGGTTATTTATTTAGACCTGCAATTAAGTGTCTAGATTGTCACCATTGGTTTGGGATAGTTTAGATGGTTCTTTAAATCCTTGAGCATGATACGATCCTTAGGTTCATGATATGATCACTTGATTGATCCTTAGGATTATAAATTAGAGATCTCCCGCCATCATACGGAATCCCTAGAGCCTTAGTGGATGAACCAACAAAATAAATTCATAAATGCTAGCTAGAGAATGGGAATGAATCGATCATCTTAGGCATAGTGATTGTTAAACCTCCGCACTCTTCATCAAATCATAGAACAGGTTTTATGAATTTTAGAACACACAACTAAAATGGGAGGGACCATATGGAACAATGGGAACTGTGATTGGATGTCAAGCCTCCAAGATACTTTACAAGATTTCATTCGATCTGCTAATAACTGCAAGACACGTCTTCGTTCTATAACGGGAGACGCGTGCATAGCCTGTGGAAGCTACCTGCATCAAAATGAGCCGTGTCCTTTTTCTTTCTATAATGGACACATGGAGGAGTCTTTTGAGGGTACTTACATGAGGACTGAAGTGATTGATCAAGCTAGGATAACAAGTCTCAAGGAAAATTTGCAGGACTTCCTGCAAGCTTGCAAAAGGTCAACAGAATCAGTTACCTCATCAGTGAGAAATATTGAATCATATGCAAAGAACATTAAGACTCATGTTGGGAATATAGTCAAGGATATACGTGAGATAAGGAGTCAACAATGGGAGCTTCCTGTACACATGGAGCCCGCAAAAGTCATCTCATCCTTGACAAGTAGTGATGTGAATGAAAATTCAGATTATATCTTTGATGATTTTTCACTTTGTGCGAGGAAAGGATAAGGAAATGCCTCGAAGAAGAGGTGGATGGAGATCCCAAGAAAGAGGAAGAAAATTTGGTAACTACGGAGAAAGTTGAAAGGGGGAATGAAAAGGGGAATGAAGAAATAATCAAACCATATAGACCTCCTGTTCCATTCTCGGATCGTCTTAAGGACGTTAAACATGATAACCAATTTTCTTCGTTTGTTCTATCTGTCCATTCTCATGATGAGTTTAATGATAATGACCGCACTCACACTTTAGAGCGAGTAAATTTCATTTGCAGGGATTCACGGAGGATAAAACAAAAACAACATTTACACAAGACACTAAAGAGGGAGTATGTGAGGAGGAGGAGATAAGATTGAAGATCTCTTCAACAAAGATTTTGGAAGATGATATCAAATCTGTTAAGAAGCCCGAAAGAAGACTCAACCCCGTGATGCGAGATGAAGTAAGAAATAGCGAACAAATGTTCGTACATACTTGGTTGACCACCGGATGGAGGATATGTACAGTACTACCGGGAGATGAAATTTTTTATCAAACATGATCCATTTCCTCTATCTTTTATTGATAAAATGTTGGGAAGGCTAACTGGGCGTGAATATTATTGTTTTCTAAATGGTCTTTCAGGTTTTTATCGGGTTCCTATAGTTCAACAGTCGACTCAATGAGGAGCATCATCAAAGGAGGCGTTCGACAAGGCTGTAGTCGGGCGTCCAAAGTCGCCAAGTTTCTAATCTGATTCAGCAAAGTCGAGCCAACGACTCTAACCAACAGCGCTACGTGGGAGGCAACCCACGTTTCTATATCAAAGCAGTCGTGGAGCTGATACGGTGGGGATTAACTTTGGGTCTGAGCCTGCAGATCAAGCTTCGCATATGTAGATCAATCGGACATCACCTAGGCATCAGGGAAGATTCGTTTACCCAATTTTCTTTATTTCACTCTATTTTCGTGCTAGGGACTAGCTCGTAGATAGGTTTGGGGGTGTATGTCGAATCTTGAACCCTACTGATTTGGTCTGTATAATTATGATTCTGATGATTCTCCATGTACTTGATGATTCCCCGGCACAGGCTATGCATGCGTCTCCCGTTATAGAACGAAGACGTGTCTTGCAGTTATTAGCAGATCGAATGAAATCTTGTAAAGTATCTTGGAGGCTTGACATCCGATAACAGTTCTCGTTGTTCCAAACGGTCCCTCCCATTTTAGTTGTGTGTTCTAAAATTCATAAAACCTGTTCTATGATTTGATGAAGAGTGCGGAGGTTTAACAATCACTATGCCTAAGATGATCGATTCATTCCCATTCTCTAGCTAGCATTTATGAATTTATTTTGTTGGTTCATCCACTAAGGCTCTAGGGATTCCGTATGATGGCGGGAGATCTCTAATTTATAATCCTAAGGATCAATCAAGTGATCATATCATGAACCTAAGGATCGTATCATGCTCAAGGATTTAAAGAACCATCTAAACTATCCCAAACCAATGGTGACAATCTAGACACTTAATTGCAGGTCTAAATAAATAACCGGGTATGATGCGCCGTATTATCTATTACCTATATTCTCTATAATTATCTAAGATGATGGCCAATCACATTAAAGAATCATAGAGAAATCAAAAGCAGGCTCAACAATTAAGAAACAAAACAATTCATTCATTCAAAAACTAGGGTTTGAATCAATTCATCAAAAACATAGATCCTGCTAAACCCCCACACAAGGGGATTTAGCCACTCATATTCGTAGGAAAACAATCACAAAAGATGCAAAAAGAATCCATAGAAAATAAGTATCAAAAGCCCTAAACAAAACGAGAAAGAATAATACAACCTAGAATCTAGCGAATTGATCCTCGCGCTTGGTTCTCGGGTTGTGGTCTTCAATCTTCGTCTTGAATCTTCAACGGAGGGATGCCTTGGGTGTTTCTCTGCCTTGGAGGGTGGAAAAAGTCGGAATTATGGTGTGTGTGTCGAAGGAAAGAAGTCCGGAAGGGTTTATATAGGTTTTGGGCCGAAAAAAACGCATTTTTGGGCTGCAGACGACGCGGACCGCGGTCCAGTGCAAAGGCGGACCGCGGTCCGACCCCTACTGACTTTGCAATTTTTTTGGGTCAGAACGCATCGGACCGCGGTCCCTCACAAATGCGGACCGCGGTCCTTAACAATTCGGCCGAGCAGTTTTCTACACTCGTCGCGTTTTGGGAAAAACGCGATATCTCCTTCGTTAGCCGTTGGATCGCCACGAAACTTTGCCACAATGTTCCTAACACATGGAACTACGATGTGGACGGTGGAGATCGGATTCTAAGATCGTTAGATCCACCGGACACATGATTTTCCAAGTGCCTTGATACATGAGCTCCGAAACACGATTTCTTCAACATCCGGCTTCAAATCCTCTCCATTCTTCATCCAAGCAACTCCATATTTGCCAAAAATGCATCAATGGTCATGGTTTCTTCATTTTGGTGCCAAATACCACCAAATATGCTTAAAATGCGTGAGAAACCTACAAAACCAAAAACCATCGAAAGTATACGATTCCAAGCAAAACAAAAGCTAAAAATGAATGGAAAACAATGTAAATAAGCCTAAAAAGAACACGATGAGATGGTATAAAAACCACTCATCAGTTATGAGGTATTTGAAATACATTCTTAACTTTGGGCTGCACTACTCGAGACATCCCCCAGTACTTGAAGGGTACTGTGATGCAAATCGGATATCCGACACTAAAGACTCGTTGTCTACTAGTGGTTATGTGTTCACTATAGGGGGAGGAGCTGTGTCGTGGAGATCCACGAAACAGACGTGCATAGCCCGGTCCACCATGGAATCTGAATTTATTGCTTTAGATAAAGCTAGGTGAGGAGGCCGAATGGCTCCGTAATTTTCTTGAAGATATTCCATGTTGGACGAAATCCGTGCCACCCGTGATGATTATTCATGTGATAGCCAAGCGGCTATTGGTAGGGCCAAGAGTGGGTTGTATAATGGTAAGTCGAGACATATTCGTCGTCGACATAATACCGTAAGACATTTGATCACGAGTGGGGTTATCTCTGTAGACTATGTCAAGTCTATAGATAACCTAGCGGATCCGCTTACTAAAAGTTTGAATCGAGATCAAATGTATAAGCTCGTAGAGGGAATGGGAGTTAAATCCACAAATTAAAGACGATTATAGTGGATACCCAACCTTGTAGATTGGAGATCCCATGAACTTGGTTCAATGGGAAAACTAAGCTATATGAGTACGTTGATACCGCACTCAATTAGTCTATTCCCTAAAAGAGCTCGAGAGTGTTGGTGACCTGTCAAGTGGTGAGGTTAAGTCTTTGACTTTTAATGATTCTTGGATGCTTGAGAAGGTGGAGTATGACAGGATACTCGAGTAAGAATCACCTATGTAAGTGAGAAGTGAGGGCCGCTTCTATATAACACTTATGAATCCAAAGAGGTTGTCCATGGCCAGTAAAGGACACAAACGTGAGAACGGACGAGGTTGAGACTTTATAGTGTTAGTGTTATTGTCTCAGTATACACCATGGAGGAATAGTTCAAGACCACGTGTCCACTAATCCGCCGGTATGCTCGATAGCACTGACTAAGGAAGGTTCAAGGTCACAAGCCACCTACCCTGATGCTTTATTGTCTTTTGAGGACAGAGCTGTGTGTCTGCATGCATGCATTTGGCTATTTCCACTCATGTGGGGGATTGTTGGAATCGATATATATATATATATTTATATATATATAAATAAATTATTTAGTTATTATGGAAATTCAATTAGCATTAAATGCTAATTTGGCTTGGGCAAAATTCAGCCCTTTTCGATCGTATTTTCGAGCTTCGATATTTATCCGATTAATGTTTTGAGATATATGACGTCGATCTACGTTTCGAGTAGATAATTATAGTGTGCTTAATTTCTCGATTCCGATTTTCGGTGAGTGAGAAATAGTGGCTCGAAGTTTGGGGGGACAAAACTAATATGTTACCTAAAGTGGAGAAACTTACCTTATTCGGGTTTTGGAGAGTTATTACATTAATCATGTCCCACATCGATTAATGAATAATGTTTTGTGTGGTATTTAAGTCTCTACAATATTGTAGAAGACAACTAAGTGACATGTGGTGGGCTTGGGCCACACATGCTCATGCGCGCGAGCCTTTTCGCCGACCGCCTCACACGCGGCGCGGCGTGCCGCGCCGCACCGCGCGCCGCGCCCGCGCCCATGCCCGTGCCCGGCCCACGGCTCCGGCTCCGGCCGCCCGGCTCCGGCTCCGCTCCGGTTCCGTGTCCGTGGACTTGGACTTGGATCTTGGATCTTGGCAATTGGTCCTTTGGGTGGTCCGTCGGGTCGTTCGCCGGGTCGGGTGCCGGGTCGGGCGGTGCGGTGGACCGGCCGGACCTTTGGATTCCTCTCCGTGGTGCAATGCACCCGCCACACCCAAGCATACTTTTGGATGGAAGTCTCTGGAAGAGGCTGTTCAGGTGTCCACCTCTCCACTTACCATACCCACGTCCTCTTGCATTGATGACTCCAACAATCAACACCTGGTGGAAGCTGCCTATAAATAGGAAGCTGGATTTCATTCCATAACACACCAACAAGAATCATCTGCATTTTCTTAGCTCATCCTAGCTGCTTCTTAGCTCATAAGTCTAGCAGTCTGTCCTCGCCGGAAAAGTCCAGTTCGCCGGAGCTCGTAGATCTTGCGGTGCTGCAATCTTCGAGACGTTCGTCGTTTCATCTTTGGGGACGATACGCCTACAACCGAGAGCACTACCGGGGCGTATTTCGTCTTGCGGAGAGAGGCTTCCTCGACTCGACGGTCTTTTCTTTTTGTTTTAATTTTCGGCTTATTGTATTGTTTTGTAATAGCAGCTTTTGTAACCAACAAATATTTGGTTTGCACATCTTCGATCCCATTGAGATCAATTCAGAAAAATCAGATAACCAAGTGGATAAGAGGGACCTGGATGATTTAGCTGAAAAGATCATTATATCCCGGCATGAGTTACAATCAGATCAATTCAATGAATCAGATGAATGATCAAGATCTAGTCATGCAAGAGGGTTCAGAGTTTCAAGATTTTGATCCTGGCCTTGACGAAGCTTCGTATATGTCATGGTTCGAGAAGTTGAAGCAACCATCTCCAGAACAGGTCACGGACAAACTGGAATTAGAAAATAAAAGACGCTTACATAATGAGAAGTACCTTAAAGCAACACAACCATCCTTGTCAATGGGTTGGTTTAGCTATTGTGCAATCATATAATCAGAGGCATAAAGTCCCTCGAAATGATATCTCTATTGATGATCTGGAAGTCTGCATCATTTTCAGTCAAAGTGATGGTTGCTTTCTAACTATTTTTACTGCTGGACCATGAAAGTGGCCATTGACCCTATGACAGAACTCTTCCATTTTTTCTTGGCTTTGCATTCACTTGTATTTCTTGGATTTAGGTTTTGTTACTTTGATTGGCATCTCATACATGGCTTAATCGCGGGATTCCCGATATGTCACGAGTCAAATATTTTAAAGCTGTTCATCATTACCCAGTGATTTCTCTTAGTTTTCTTTGAGACATTTCATTATTTTCGGTTTCAATCCTCACTAATCCACACGGCACACTGTTGTTCTACTAGTCATACTTCTATGCCTTACCAGTACTCTCTATCATTGGTGTAGGACCAATGAGATAAAACCGAAATTATCCCTCCAGCTCCTCAGGTATATTGGTTGTGCCATTGTTGAATGAAAATAGCAGTGCATTATTGCTCTATCAAAAGTACTTAAATTTGTTATAAATGATATACTTCATAAGCATCGCCAGCCATGACATCGAGATCAAATTAACCATTCCCCATTCTTCAGCTGTATCTGCAGGCCACTAAACCTGATTCTGGTGAAGCTCCTGTCTGTTCTTCCAACATTATTGCTTTCTGCATCAACATCAGGAACCGAGTATTTTATCATTTGCTCCATCTCTGAAAATAGCATGTTTGAACACGGACACAGACTCATACATGAATATGCATTATGAGGCATTACAAGTAGTTGACTAACTGAAAGTTTTACTAAGGACCAATTCATTCAAACTATCATATTTTAATAAATTAATTAAATAAAAATAAAGATTAATGATCAATTCATCCAAATTAGCATAGTTTGGTGACTATCTATGCTAATTTGCTTAATTGATACACATATTTAATGCAAGTAATACATTTTCACAAAAAAGTGGTACAAACAATCAAAACAACATATCTTTATTCATGTTAAGTGATACTTATATTACATAAAAGTGATATATGTATTATGTTCAATTAATATGTTCATTTTTAAAAAAAGTAATACAATTGTTCAGATACATTTATTAATATTAATATATATATATATATATATATATATATATTTAGCATAGATGATAATACATTTGTTAATAACGAATGATACATTTCCTTAAAAAGTAATACAACGATGAAAACAACAGATACATGTATTCATATTAAGCGATACTTATGTTACGTATAAGTGAAACATGTGATAAATTTATTATGTATAAGTGATACAATTGTTTAGAACAAATGATACATTTGTTAATAACAAGTGATACATTTTTCTCAAAAGAGTAATACAAGCGATCAAAACAATGGATACATTTATTCATATTAAACGATACTTATATTACGTATAAGTGAAACATGAATTCAATTAAATTGATATACTAATTTTAAAAAAGTGATACAACTGTTTAGAACATATGATATATTTAGTATTATTAATTGATACATATATTTAATATCAATGATACATTTGTCAATAAAAAGTGATATTTTTATTCACAACAATGGATATTTTTTTTAAGATCAAGTGAAAAAAATTCATGTCAAATGATGTTTTTATTAAAACCAACAATATTTTTATTCATAATAAATAATATTTTTATTTATAACAAGTGATACTTTGATTCATAATAAATGATACAATAGTTAATAATAAGTGATTCTTTTATCCAAAAGACGGGAGACAAATTCACTGCAAGGCAAAGCTATCATCCAACCGGCGGCCGTGTCGAGAAATGGAAGCACGATCTTTACGATTAGGCAACACCAAAGAATGAAAAAGATAAGATTTCAAAAATTGAAGCCCTCCTCCTGATTTCATATATGTCTTGTTACTTTTTCTATGGATTTTATCAAGTCCCTTTTCATTTTCCTTCTTAAATGATTTCTTCTTATTAGTTTGGTGTATAATGTTGTGCTTTTGTGTCCACATGGTGTATAACGGAGCAAAGAATCATAACTTTGTGTCCACATGGGATGATATAGCGATTAAAATGTTTAACCTATAGCTAAATGTTATGAGTTCAAATTTCACCGACAGTTATATGGAGTTTGCTTAGTGCACACTAAAGATAACGACTTTAGGTTACTCGTTAAAAAAAATTAAAAATAAAAATCATACTTTTGTTTATTCAAATTCATACTTTATTTAATAGCGACGCAAATGATTGAAGAGAGTTTTTATAAGAGTATGAGAATTGTTAAATCTTGTATTACCTTGAATAATAGTAATTTTAGTGTAATCTCAACACATAGATAGTAAAGCAATTCCAAATACATTAAACAACTAAAATTTACACTTTTTCCAACATACTACATAATCAAATATTCCAACACCTATAACAAATTAAAAAATTATATAAACAATCAAACACATCCTTATTCCACTTCACCGGCGCGTCATTTACTAGTCCTTCCATAACCGGCGTCCCAACGAGCCACCGCCGGAGACCTAGCACCGAAGCTTTTGAGGTCGGCAAAACGATCGGATGCTATCGACAAATCAACCGCAAGCGGAGGCTGGAAATCAGAGCGAGTCCGGCGATGGGAGGAACCCTCGGCGGAGAGGAGGAGGTGGTAGCTGCGGCTGGTGGTGGAGTTCTCGGAGAGGCAACGGTAAGTATTCTGCGGCTTCTGCTTCTTCACGGCGTGGATAAGGTACGGTATCAATCCTTCCATTTTTTTTTCCGGCGAGATCTAATTGATCGATTTGATTCTTCTTGGAGTAAATGATGAAGATAAAGTTTGGGCGAGATGGTATATATAGGCTGGTTTCTGGTAAACTTAGTTGTAAACTAACAAAGGTGGCTTAGTTTGACGATCAAATATTACGTTCTTATCCTTCCAAATTGATAAACTTGGTTGACAATTGACATTCAGAATGGTTGACCAAAAATGGAAAGAAAACACGGATTTGTTTCGGTGTGTATGGAAAAAGATCGAATATATTTCGGTGCCATCTGAACTACCAACGGAGCTGCGTGTCGTATTTTTGTTTGAAATTTTAATTTACACTTCTTGCATACAAATTCGGATAAATTTTGGTGTTCCATTGATGAGCCTAGATTTGTAGCTCATTTATCCATTTAATTTGTACGTTTTATGTTATGCAATTGCAGACAAGTAGCCTGGATTTAGAGAAAATAGGGAGAAAAAATGGTGCTGCTGGATCTAGAAGTCTTCTGGCCGAGATTGATGGAACTGCCCAGAAGACCAGAGAAATGACCTGAAAACATGCCAGAATTAATGCAGAATCCATTGGGCCGAAAATTGAGAAGAAAAATGCTGAAGCAAGCCCACTAACCCGGCCCACATCATTCTGGCAAGCTTATGGCGGGAACTAGGGACCTAGAAGCTACAGCATGGCCTTACTCTGACCAGCAGCCCATACCTGCAACAGTTCTTCCCACCTACCAAATCCAGATATTTTGTGAAGACTAAAAGGGAGGGAATGAAGCTGATAAAAAAAAGAAGAACTTTTCATACTTACATTTTCCATGGATGTAGCTCGTTCCTCTCTCTAGAAAACTCTCTAAAATTTCCACCATTAATGTAGTTCCAAAAACATCTTTACTTTTATGCCTAGAATAGCTTGAAGCTGTCCAAGGAGAAGTCTTCCTTTTGTGAATGTTATCGGTCAGCTTTATTTACAGTTCTTAAATTCAGTCTTTAATGCTTACATTTACTCTTTCATGTTCGTTGCTAAGTTCCTCTACTATTCACAGCTAAGTTAATTTATTGCATGCTTTCTGTCCATATCACGCCTTTACATATAAATGTCTTTACTTTCGTACGATGTTGTCTCTTGTTATTTTTAGTTAAATGTTCACGCTAGTTCTTTCTCGTTTTTACGAAAGTTTCTTTGTTTCAACCTTAAGTTTCAGATCTGCTTCATGCTTTATTTTTACATGCCTAGTTTTATGTCCTTAGTCAATATGTGTAGCTAATTTCCCAGATCTGGCCGAGGTAATGAGACACCACTCCTAAGAATCCGTGAGATGTGAAAACGTGCTTGATAATTGGTTGAGTAAAGGTTTTAGTTGAACTCTGTTTGAGATAGTTAAGAACTGCTTAGATCTGATCGACCTGGGCAGGTACACATCTTTCTGGGCAGACGTAGACTAGCTGGGTTTTCTGCTTTTAATGCTAAACATAGGTAGATGCCTTGATTTGGTTCCTTTGTCCTTAATGCTCCTTAGTGCCTCCCTAGTCATTGCTAAACAAGGTAGGGTAGTCACCTGGGTAGGGGACTGTTTCTATGCTCAACATGGCAGTTCCAGCGTAATAGAATGAATGGACGCCCATGTGCTCAACACATCGTCCTAGCCAGATAACCTTAACTAAAACTGATTCACATAGTAATCTAGGATCGGACGGGGGGTGGTGTGAAATTACCTTGGCTGGATTGCTTTTATAACTTGTTATTTGATTGTTGATTATTTTATGTTATCTTTCTGCCTAATTATAGAACACCCAAAATTTATGGTGGTCATTAGCCAAACCCTTTAGGTCGATAGAATTTGTTGCTTAATCACCCGTTCCACGAGGATCGACCTCTTGCTTGTCACTATACTTGTCCAGTATAGTTTATGCGCAGGTGTTCTTACTTATAAATTGGCGGCCGCTTGTCGGGAACGGCGTTTTTAAGATTTAAGTTACTTTTTCTATTGACCGGTTTGTTATTGTCACAGTATCTCTTCCGATTGTTTATGAGCGGTTTTGTCAACCCCAATTTTACGGTACGATCCCGAAATAGAGAAGACATCCGGGAGAAACCGGAAGGAGACACTAGCTGCGTAAGCAACAAACTGAAGCTGGAGTCGCGGGGCGAAAGAACTCGCATACTGAGAAGGCTGCGAGTGAGGCGATGCGAAGCCGGCCGCCCGGAAGACCGAGATACTCGGTTTGTCGGGCGGAGGACCAAGGCGAGAAGGACCGAGCGCCAAGGTGAAACCGACCAAGCCGAGAAGGACCAAACCGACAAGGAAGAATCGATTCGAATCAAAACAGAATCCGCAATGAAATAGACGAGGAAGATAGGCGGGTCCTTGAAGTTAATGAGCACACTTGCGAGGAAGAGGAGGAATCCTGTGCGGCATTGCTGCGTATGGAGAGAACCCGGTGGAGCTCAAGGCGAGTAGTGCGAATGCTCGCCCAAATTTTACGGAAAAAAGAATGAGAACCCTTTCTCGTTTTTGAACGAGTTTGAGAAGATATGCAAGGCTACAAAAGAGGGCGGCCAAGCAATCCGAAGATGAAGTAAAGCTAATGGCATTTCCTTATGCCCTGAGTGATCGTGCTAACACTTGGTACTCAAGTTTGCGCACAGACACCATTGCTAACTGGCCACAGATGGAGACCACTTTTCTTGAATATTACTTTCCAGCCACGAAGACAAGTGCCTTGAGAAAGGAGATCTCAGACATCCAACAAGAAAGTGATGAATCCCTAAGTGAGTATTGGGAGCGATTCAACAGATTAGTGGAAGACTGCCCAAACCACAAGTATAGAGATGGGGAGTTATTTCAATTCTTCTACCAAGGCCTAACCATGAAGTACAAAGACCTGGTGAACTCTGGAAGTGGGGGAGGAGTCACTCACTTTAAGGTTAGTGAGGCTAGAAAGTATATCCAGAGATTGGTGGACTCCACAAAAGAATATGATAGAGAAAATGCAAAGAATGTGAGGAAGGTCGCCCAAGCAACCTCCTCAGACTATGAAAGGAGGAACGAGGACAGAATGGAGAAGATAGAGAGACTGTTGAACCAAGTAGTGAACAAGCCAACCACAACTGAACATGTGGAGGTGACGTGTGGTGCCTGCGGTGAGTTGGGCCACTCTTCCATAAGATGCACCATGGGAGTGGTAGAGTATGAAGATGCCAATGCAGTGGGGGGATATCATTTCATGAAGAACGAGAGATCACCCCTAACCTCCGCCCGGAGACAACACGGAGATCCACCACAGCAGATACAAAGCAAAGATATCATCCACCACCACGGCCGGACTATCGGCAACATAATTATCAACAGAATCACCAAACTGCACCTCCTTCGACTCAACCATTCTACCAACAACCACCACAATGTTATCAATCACCACCTCCAGCTTATCAAAATCAACCACAGTCACCATCCCATCAAACACAACCCCAATCTTCTTCTTTCCAAACACAGCCCTACCAACAACAACAACAACAACAGCCCTACCAATCTTCTTCTTTCCAAACACAAACCCTACCAACAACAACAACAACCCCCGATTACCTCCGCACAACCTCAAAATCAATTACCACCCAACCAAAATCAAACCTATAGACCACCACACCACGGAGGAGGTACTTCCCGAACCCGAGAATGATCCGCAAATGTCATACGAGAACCAATGAAGAGCTATGGAATGAATTCCAAAACTCCCGGAGAATGAGCGGAAGGTGGTATGAGTGCCTTATCCAAACAATTGGAACAATTGACCAACTCCCCGAGGGACATAAAAGGAGACAAAGGAGCCATTCCACGCCGGAGTTCGGATCAACCCAAGACGAGAGAATGCCGGTGCAGTAACTCTAAGGAGTGGACGAAACTTACCCCCACCAACATGGAAGGAAGGCAGTGTACTTGAGCCTAAACAGTCAGATGAGGAGACGCAAAGGCCGATTGAGCCAATTTCTCCACCACTATTTCCATCTGCCTTGTTACGAAGAACAAACCGAAGGCGAAACTATGGACTACAAAGCATTGTTTGAAGGACTGGAAATTAACATCCCACTTCTTCAAGCTCCGAAGTTTCCCCAATTGGCGAAGTTTGTGAAGGAATTTATAGGCTGGTAAGGTGCACGATGGAGAGAAGGTGATCATGCGAGAAAGCGGCTCGGTGATGATACGAGAAAAACCTCCCTGTGGAAATGTGTAGACCAGTGCGTTTACACTTCCGTGCTTAATTGGAGAAAAGTTGATCCTAAATGCCATGTGAGACTTGGGAGCATCTATAAGTGTGATGCCACTATCGGTTTACAACACATTGGTGGGAGTAGAACCGAAAGAGACTAGGGTAGTGATGCAACTTGCGGATAGATCATGCATCTACCCGGTAGAGGCTGCTAGAGAATGTCTTGGTTAAGGTGAACGAGTTTATTTACCCGCTGATTTCTTTGTCATCAACACCAATGATGAAAGGATAAAGGGGACTTCTGGAGTACTTTTAGGAAGGCCCTTTCACGGACACCATAAGGGCGATTATCAATGTACACGAAGGAACAATCGGCATATCATGGAATGGGGAGCAATACATACACAACATTTATGCGGCCATGAAGCGACTGCCGATGCGGAGAATGTGAATATCGTTGATGTTTTTGTTCCAATGATTCAACATCATTTGGAAACGAGAATTTGCAAAAGACAAAATGGAGGTAGTTGTTACCCAAGGTATGACGAGTTGGACATTCAAGGAATGAGTGATGATGAAGTCAAAGAAGGCATTATGAGTTTATATTCTCAACCGCAGTGGAAGTTACCAACGGCGTGAGTGGAGCGCCCCAGGATCGGATTCCAAAAAAAGCCACTCCCATCCATTATCAAGGCACTGAACTGGAACTCAAACCTCTCCTGCACACCTCAAGTATGCCTACTTGGGAGAGAAAGAAACATTGACAATCATCATCGCGCGAGTAACCTAACACGAGAAGAGGAAGCCAAACTTGTTGCAATTCGAAGAAGCACAAAATTGCAATTGGGTGGACATTGACGGATATCATCGGGATCGGCCCGCACGCCCGCATGCACCACATTTTGATGGAGCCCAACAAGAAGCCGAGCATAGATCCACAACGCAAATTGAAACCAAACATGAGAGAAGTGGTCCTCAAGGAGATTCTTAAACTTTTGTCGATGGGGATCATCTACCCAATCTCGCATGTAAGTGGGTCGGCCGGTACACGCGGTGCCCAAGAAAGGAGGAATTCAACTAGTGGAAAATGAGGAGGAACTTGTCCCTACGCGCCCGGTCATTGGATGGTGCATGTGTATAGACTATCGCAAGCTCAACAATGCCACTAGGAAAGATCATTTCCCCCTGCCATTCATTGACCGGATGCTCGAGAGGTTGGCGGGGCAAGCATATATGTGCTTCTTGGGACGGCTACAACGGTTATTTTCGGATACATGTGAGCCACGACGACCAAGAAAAGACAACCTTCACTCGCCCCTTTGGCACCTATGCATACGTAAGAATGCCCTTTGGGCTATGCAATGCACAGTGTACATTTCAAAGATACATGATGAGCATTTTCTCGGACATGATCGAGAAATGTATAGAAGTTTTCATGGAT
This sequence comes from Lavandula angustifolia, assembly GCA_028984105.1. NCBI lineage: Eukaryota > Viridiplantae > Streptophyta > Magnoliopsida > Lamiales > Lamiaceae > Lavandula > Lavandula angustifolia. The sequence continues at coordinate 2,581,965 of CM054820.1, read as the reverse complement.
GATTTTACTGTCTATGGGAGTTCATTTGATAATTGGCTGGATAGCCTAGATAAGGTTCTAGCCAGATGCGTTGAGAAGAACCTTGTGCTCAACCACGAGAAGTGCCACTTCATGGTGAAAGGAGTCATCGTGCTAGGCCATATAGTATCAGAAAAGGGGATAGTTGTTGATAAAGTGAAGGTAGACATCATTTCTCAATTGCCATACCCTACCAATGTCAAGGAAGTCCGTGGGTTCCTTGGCCATGCAGGGTTCTATCGCAGATCATCAAAGATTTCGCTAAAATAGCTCAGCCCCTGACCAAACTTCTTCAACTTGATGTGCCTTTTGAGATCAGTGATAGTTGAAGAAAGCTTTCAACACTCTCAAGAATAAGCTCACCTCTGCCCCAATCATGCAAGCTCCTGATTGTGACCTACCATTCGAACTGATGTGCGATGCCAGCGATTATGCAGTCGGTGCAGTCTTAGGTCAGAAGTTGGGCAAGGAGAATCATGTCATATACTATGCTTCGAAAACTCTGAATCTTGCCCAATGCAACTACACAACCACTGAGAAAGAACTATTGGCGGTTGTTTTTGCCTTTCAAAAATTCAGATCCTATTTGCTAGGATCCAAGATCATTGTCCACAGGTACCATTCTCGCTTTGAAGTGTGCGTTTGTCAAAGGCGAGAATCCAAGCCAAGGCTAATCCGATGGATACTACTACTTGAGAATTTGGCCCGGGAGGTTAAAGACAGGAAAGGGACAGAAAATAGAGTTGCTGACCACCTAAGCAGGCTGATCCAACCTACAGATGGTGTCCCAATTCAAGAGACCTTTCCAGAAGAAAATTTTAGAGAAAAGAGAAAGAAGAGATTGGAGAAGAGAAAGAAGTTAGAATGTAGAAAATGGGGAAGAGAAAGGAATGAAGATGACTCACAGTGTAGTGTAATTGGTATTCCCACTTCTGCGTAAGTTTTGGAGAAAGGAACCATGGGAATACAAATGAAGAAGAAAAAAAAAACAAAATTGAAATGAACTTGTTAAAAAATAAAAAGAGAGAGAAAGGAGAAACTGCAAAAGAAATTAAAAAAGAAATGGAGAAATTTGGAAAAGAATAGAAAAGAAATATGAATTAAGGAGAAAAAAAATATAAATACGGTTGGAAAAAAAAAAGAACATGGAGAAAATATGCTAATGAAGGGAATTGAACCCGGGTCGCATGGAGAAAATATGCAAAGTTCAACCACTCGGCTAATGGTCAATTACTTAAATTTAATTACTAATGCTAACCAAGGGCATTAAGGAATTATAATAGCAAAGAAAAAAAAATGCTATGGAAGGGATTTGAACCCGGGTCGCATGGAGGAATATGGAGAGTTCAACCACTCGGCTAATGGTTATTTTCTTCAACTTAATTACTAATGCATGTATTTAGCTGAAATCTGCACTGGGCTGGAGCCCAGTGCAGCTAACCTATACATCCGCCCCTGTCTTGGAGCAATGTCACACCCTTGCATGTGGAGGTCATTTCGGAGCGAAAAGAACAGCCAGGAAAGTCCTAGACAGTGGATTTTTCTGGTCATCTCTACAGAAAGACTCCTGCGAATTCTGCAAGAGTTGCCACAGATGCCAAATGACATGCAACATTTCGAGGAGAGATGAGATGCCTCAGCAGCCCATGCGGTTCTGCGAAATTTTTGATGTCTGGGGAATGGATTTTATGGGACCATTCCCCAATTCATTCGGGAATTTCTACATTCTGCTGGCTGTGGACTACGTTTCCAAGTTGGTAGAAGCCAAGGCAACCAGAACCGATGACGCCAAGGTTGTCTCGAGCTTTTAATGATCTCACATCTTCAGCCGCTTCGGAGTACCCAGAGCAGTCATCAGCGATCAAGGGACACACTTCTGCAATCGGACCATTGAGGCTCTAATGAAGAAGTATGGAGTCCAGCACCGCTTGTCCATACCATATCACCCACAATCAAATGGCCAAGCAGAAGTTTCTAATAGGGAAGTTAAGCAGATTCTGGAGAAAACAGTCAATCCAACTCGCAAAGATTGGAGCCTTCGTCCCGATGATGCCTTGTGGGCATACCGAACTGCTTATAAGACACCTCTTGGGATGTCTCCCTACAGTTAATTTTTGGAAAGATGTGCCATCTACCGGTGGAGATAGAGCATAAAGCCTTCTGGGCTGTCAAGCAGATGAACATGCAGCACACTCAATATGGGCAAGAAAGGAAGTATCAAGCTGCAGAATTAGAAGAACCGAGACTAGAAGCCTATGATGTAGCCGGTTGGTACAAAGATAGAGCCAAGATTTGGCATGATAAGAACATTCGGGGGAAGAGTTTTCAAGTCGGAAAACTCGTGTTGTTATATCAATCGAAGCTCAGGCTTATGCCTGGGAAGTTGAGGTCCAGATGGATAGGACCGTTCAAGGTCACTCGTGTCTGGCCTAGTGGAGCCGTGGAGATCGCAGGATTGTCAACAGCCCAGCCATTCACCGTTAATGGAAACCACTTGAAAGCTTACCACGATCATAGTCAATTGGAGGAGACGGACTGCATGGTCCTCCAATGCCCACCTTCCCTCTGATTACTCAGAAGAACGTCCAGCCGAGGATGATAAACTCTGGCGCTGAAGGGCATTCCCCTCATTTCTAAACCTCGAAGTGTTTTGCCTGCCAGTAGGGGATTTTTATCACTAATTTATTGTTTATTTTCAATTCTGTATTTTCCTATTTTGTATTTCGTTTTTCTTTTTGGTGGATATTGCAGAGGGGTAGCAGAGCAAAGACAAAGATGCGAGGGACTTGATTGCAAATGCTGGAGAATTGATTACTGTAGAATGGCGGAGGGGCCATTTTGCAAATATCGGATAAGATTAAAATAATCTTGTTTCGACCTAACCAAGCGAAGGGAGGCGTCTGCTACTGTTCATAACATCACATCAACACAGACGCACCCCTTCAAATCCTGCTCTTTCTCCATTACAACTACCGAGAAACCCTTTCTTTCATTCAATCTCTCTCGCCATCCTCAACCCTTCTCTCAAACTTCACAACAAAAACACATTCTGGTACTATAACCATGGCCACAGATCACACCATGAAGCGCAAAAAGAAGTCACGGCTACCCAAGGGAGAATCTTCATCCGCTGCGGTCAGTGAACCAGCGACAGAACAACAGAGCCCTTCCTCTGACGTCGGCGCACAATCACCATCGTTCACGGACGAACGTCGCCATAAAGGGAAGAAGCGTCGCCGCTCTCATTCCGACAAGCTCTCGGAACGCCGTCTCAAGAAGCGCCGCTTAGCAAAGCTCGCTCGCTGCCGTTCGCGAAGGCAACCCACTGTCACTGTCATCCCGTCCACTCCGGAACGTTCATCCATTCCCGAGTCGACCCCTGCCGCCACTGAAGAACTTACCGTTGCCCCAAACGTTACCACTCTCGAGCATCCAGACGCTGACGAAACACTGATCATCACTAAACAACCAGACGATGCCATTCCCGGAGCCACCGCAGCCCGGGCGCAAGCCCTGCCGAACCACCACTCTCTACACTCCTTGTGTCGTCAGTGCGTACGCCGCCTCGGTCACCGGTTGAAATCTCGGACTCTCCTCCGGCAGAGGAGATGTCCCCTGTCGACCCTGCAGCCTCTACGCTCCTACCCCGGAATAGAGGAGTTTAACTCCGCATAAGCACGGAATAGAGCCTACCTTCTACTTCCGAATCCACAACTCTTCTTAGTGGAAGGACGGCGGATAGTTGAGTTCAACTCCAGCGTAGAAGTGAAGGCATTGCAGCAGTTCTCGAACAAGAAAATGCGCCAGGGAGGAAGCCGACAGAAAGCCTTCTCCTCAGGTAGATACTTTTACCCTACTGTTTTACAAGGTTTGGGCATTCATGATGAGTTCATAGAGAAGTTTGAGACCATAGGCTAGTCATGGTTGTTGAATATTAATAACGTGTTTCCGCATGCTGAAATGTACGTAGAATTGGTGCCTGAGTTATGCTCTTCCTTTAGAATAGAAAGGTTCGAGTCTGTGAATGATCCATGCATAACCTTCCGTATTTTAAATGTTCGGTATAAGTTGAGTCTAGCCGAGTGGGATTTCTATCTTGGAATTATCCCATCTGCTGTCAGTCTGCGTGAACCTTACTTGAATGCATTGCGAGGTGCCCCTAATGAAATCCCCTGTTATAAGAAACCCCAATTGGTGTGGTCACAGTTTGCCCCTGGGGCTGGTAAGTTTCGGTCCTCACAGTCTGAGATATACCCTCGTCCCAAGACCAAGTCCTTAGAGTCTTCCATCTCTTCCTCACTTATAACCTTTTTCGGTCGTTGCACTACTTACTCTAAAGTGTCTTACCGGGAATTATTTTTCATGTGGTGCATGAGGGAGGGTTATAAAATTGGCTTAGGATATTGGATAGCCAAGGGGTTTCGTCGAGATTTCATTGTGACCTACTCTCCATTTCACTCTTTGTCATTTTCTGGGGGAATTTTTCCACAAGCATTTCTTGCTGCAAAGTACACGTCGGCTGAAAGCCATTCCTCCCCCAAAGCCGTTTGGCATTCATCATCTTATCTGTGCTAAAGTAGTCTTTCGTAGAGCTAACAATTCTTACAAGTTTATTGAGCCGGGAGTCAAACTCCCGAGCCACACCATAGCTGCAGGTGTCTCTCCTTCTAAAGCAGGCCCTTCTGAGGTGCGACGCTTAAGAGAGACAAATATTCAATTGCAAAGTCAAGTCTGCCGCCTGCAAACAAAGCTCAATAAACTGCAAAGAAAGGTCACCGAGTTGACTAAAGGGAAGGAAATGGCAGAAGAATCCAAAGAGACCCCCACAGATGACAATTCCTCATAAGCAGAACAACCAGAACCACCTACCGAAAGTAGTGATCAACACAATGAAGAAGGAACCCCAGAGGACAGCCCTCAGGAGAGTGATCTTCCAACCGAGGAAGACACTGACTCGAGTTCCGAGCCTCGAAGGCCATACTTGAGTCAAAATTTGAACCGGAAGAGGTCGAGAGATGAACGGTAGGGTCACTAGAGGAAAGTGACCTAGAGCCGGGGGAAATAAGAGTGTCCGCCGCAATAGAATCGGAAGAGAGTGAACTTGAACCTGGTGAAGTCGGATTACCCAAACCGGTACCCCGGTTGAAACGAGAAACCAATGCCCCCCCGAAGATGACAAGGTTGAGTAGGAAAGCCATCCCCGAACACGAGGAACACACTCCGAATGATGGAGTGGAGCGGAGACGCGCAACAAGAAGTTTAGCCTAAGGACACCACTATGTCAAGTCTTGAACCGGATGAGAACTCTCACGGTAAGACTCGGCCCGACCTACAAAACCCAACCAATGCCGAGCCTCGAGGCCGACTTCCCGTCCACCGCTCGAGCCTCGGGAAGGAGTCTTCCCAACGGGCGGCCGATGTTCGCCCGGAAACGGTACACTCATTGTGGTAGTTAACTAAAGCTCCCGGTGAAGCGGCAGATCCGGTGCCCTCGGCACCGATCGTGCAAACGACCCCGTAGAAGATAAGAGCAGCCACGTGGCGGCCACTCCTCCGTCCGGTGCTCCTCCATCCAAGAAGCGAGCCCCTCCCCCTCACCCCGATGCCAGGAAGAAACTCAGATTCCACAACATGCCTGAAGGAAGAAGTGGAGGGGAAGGCTCCAGTTCAGCCACCAAGTCCAAGAAAAGGAAGTCATCCACCTCTCACAAGCCAAGGAAGAAGACGCACCGCGCGGTAAAGCCGCGCGCCAAGTAAGTAGATCAGCTCCTCCCCTAGTTTTTTTTATTATTTTTTTTTACTTTGTCTTGTGAGTCTGTTTGCTTGTTTCTTTCTTTCTTTCTGTGTTTGTTTGTTCCCCTCTGTTCTCCTTTAACTTGTCTTGCTTGAGGGCAAGCAAGGCTCAAAGTGTGAGGAGGGGGGTGTCGTTATGTTTTATGTTTCTTTTATTTTTCTGTTTATTTCCCCCCCTAATCCTTGATCTTGTCTTGCTTGAGGGCAAGCAAGGCTCAAAGTGTGAGGAGGGGGGATGTATTTATTTTATGCAGGTGTTTGTGTCTAAGCATGTCAGCCTATATTCTTTCTGCCTAATCTTCTCATCTGCCCTACTCTTTAAAAAAAAAACTTAGCGAAATCTCTTTGTTCAGCATGAGAAAATGTAGATTCAATTCCTAGGAACTTATTAGATGAAAACTGGAACGATGAATAAGGGCAGGAATAGGTCTTAACCCCTAGGCAGTCAGATTTGAGCTTAAAGTTGAGCAGCCTCAACTCTTTCCTTCATGAGCGTAATAGGTTTGCAAAGCTGCTATATTGTCATATCACATGCATCATATAATAGGAGGCATTAGGGAATCCTATTTGAGCCTAAATTCTTTCAAATCCTACCAAAGAAGAGATCCCCTAGTGAACCAAGATTGTGCCTTGGCCTGTTGTTTCATTAACTCACAAAATTTTTAGCCAAGCCTTTCTGACATTCCTTTCACCCAGTTATGTATGCTTGTTTGTGAACTTTAGGAAAAATTATCCAGGACGATAAAATTTCAAATTTGGGTGTTGTGCGAAGAAGAGAAAAGTTGCAAGCGGCGAAATAAAGTCTTACAAAAAAAAATCTGAAATAAAGAAGAAAGGGAGAAGAAGAGGAATAAATCTGAATACATGATTACCTCCCTAGTTTGTTGTCTTGTACAAAATTGCACACCCATTATGCTTTTACATGCTTCTGTCTGCACATTACAGTTCTATTGCCTATTGTTTACAACGCATGCATACACAACGCTTGTGCTTAATTGAAGAAGCTTAGGACCAATTAGGACAATTCCACCTTTGAAAAATATGTTCATGGTCCCTGGCCCCATTACAACCTGAAAAGGAAGACCTCCTTGATGTAGCATTTGTGATTGACACAATATGGCAGCTGAGTGAACATAGTATAGTTGAGCGGCTGTCCTGGACTAGTATAGGGGAGTGATGAGCGAATCGTGAGGAAGACCTTATTACCTGCCTGGTTTTTGACCGTTTGATAATAATGTTCCTTGGTTTTGAATTCATGATCTGTGATCTACAAATCGAGAATCGCTATGTGTGCTTCATCTGTTTTTGAGTCTGGGTATATTGCGAACCTTGGGCAGTTTGACTGGATGAATGTTTTTCTGTCTTTACATTTTAGTGTCGGTTTGTGTGTCTGGGGGAGTCTGTCTTGGGCTACAATCTAAGCTTTGAAATTCTCTTCATACTTGAGGGCAAGTATTGCTTAAGTGTGAGGAGGTTGATGAGCCTAGATTTGTAGCTCATTTATCCATTTAATTTGTGTGTTTTATGTTATGCAATTGCAGACAAGTAGCCTGGATTTAGAGAAAATAGGGAGAAAAGATGGTGCTGCTGGATCTAGAAGTAACTGCCCAGAAGACCGGAGAAATGGCCCGAAAACAGGCCAGAATTAATGCAGAATCCATTGGGCCGAAAATTGAGAAGAAAAATGCTGAAGCAAGCCCACTAACCCAGCCCACATCATTCTGGCAAGCTTATGGCGGGAACTAGGGACCTAGAAGCTACAGCATGGCCTTACTCTGACCAGCAGCCCATACCTGCAACAGTTCTTCCCACCTACCAAATCCAGATATTTTGTGAAGACTAAAAGGGAGGGAACGAAGCTGATAAAAAAAAAGAACTTTTCATACTTACATTTTCCATGGATGTAGCTCGTTCCTCTCTCTAGAAAACTCTCTAAAATTTCCACCATTAATGTAGTTCCAAAAACATCTTTACTTTTCTGCCTAGAATAGCTTGAAGCTCTCCGAGGAGAAGACTTCCTTTTGTGAATGTTATCGGTCAGCTTTATTTACAGTTCTTAAATTCAGTCTTTAATGCTTACATTTACTCTTTCATGTTCGTTGCTAAGTTCCTCTACTATTCACAGCTAAGTTAATTTATTGCATGTTTTCTGTCCAAATCACGCCTTTACATATAAATGCCTTTGCTTTCGTACGATGTTGTCTCTTGTTATTTTTAGTTAAATGTTCACGCTAGTTCTTTGCTGTTTTACGAAAGTTTGTTGTTTCAACCTTAAGTTTCAGATCTGCTTCATGCTTTATTTTTACATGCCTAGTTTTATGTCCTTAGTCAATATGTGTAGTTAATTTCCCAGATCTGGCCGAGGTAATGAGACACCACTCCTAAGAATCCGTGAGATGTGAAAACGTGCTTGATAATTGGTTGAGTAAAGGTTTTAGTTGAACTCTGTTTGAGATAGTTGAGAACTGCTTAGATCTGATCAACCTGGGCAGGTACACATCTTTCTGGGCAGACGTAGACTAGCTGGGTTTTCTGCTTTTAATGCTAAACATCGGTAGATGCCTTGATTTGGTTTCTTTGTTCTTAATGCTCCTTAGTGCCTCCCTAGTCATTGCTAAACAAGGTAGGGTAGTCACCTGGGTAGGGGACTGTTTCTATGCTCAACATGGCAGTTCCAGCGTAATAGAAGGAATGGACGCCCATGTGCTCAACACAGCGTCCTAGCCAGATAACCTTAACTAAAACTGATTCACATAGTAATCTAGGATCGGATGGGGGTGGTGTGAAATTACCTTGGCTGGATCGCTTTTATAACTTGTTATTTGATTGTTGATTATTTTATGTTATCTTTCTGCCTAATTATAGAACACCCAAAATTTATGGTGGCTGCTAGCCAAACCCTTTAGGCCAGTAGAATTTGTTGCTTAATCACCCGTTCCCTGAGGATCGACCTCTTGCTTGTCACTATACTTGTCCAGTATAGTTTATGCGCAGGTGTTCTTACTTATAAATTTATTTGGTGCGCGCGGTTCTAATAGCGACGGAACTGCGTGTCCATCACCCATAATTATACATCCTTCTATATCGCATCCACAAAATAACATTTATGTTGGTCCAGAGACGAGCCTTCGGATGTAGAGAGGGGGAGAGTTAAATACACCTGAGTGCAAATTTCAACTCAAACGCGAAAGTCAGTGCAACTGAATTGTGCTACTGAATTAGTTAGGTTGCCAAGCTAGCTTTCTAGATCGCGTGGGCAGAGTATTTGTCTACTGAGTGCTATCTACTGACTTATGTCAGTGAACAACAGTTCAGTATAAGATATGGAATGCGGAAGTGTAGGCCCAAAAGATTTTCGTCTCAATTTGAAAGCACGTTTTATGCTGAGTGATTTTAAAGTACAGTTTTATGCAAGATGAACAGTTAGTCAATGAAACAATAAATCAACACAAGCAACTTTTAAAGTGGTTCGGATACGCTGGAACCTACGTCCACCGCCCCGAACAAAGCAGAGTTCTTGATTACTTATACTGACCAAGTCTCAGTCAATCTGTGCACTGGACAAATACTCTAGTTATAAGCTTAGTGACTTTACACGATTCAAACACGAGGTTTGATATTCTCCAACTATGAAGGAGTTCTTACAATAAGAACAGTTCAGAAAGCTGAACTCCTTCGAGTTTTTCTGAACTAATGGTATTACAATGATTCTTCTTAGAATAGAGAATGAGAACTAATGAATCTCTAGAGTGAAGAACTAGAATGATCTCTTCTGTATACGAGTTCTTCGCTTCATACGCTTTAAGTTCGCTAGAGTGTTGTGAGCTTAAATGCTTTGGTTCTCGGTGTCTTCTCTGCATGAAGACTCTTCTCTATTTATAGTCTCGACTCATGAATAGATCTGTTGGAGGGAGTCTAGACACGTGTCGAATACGACAAGGAAAACGATCATCTTCATTTTGAATGGTACTGTAGAGATTTTCTCTTTTTCAGTCTAGGGAGCAGCTTTATGGCAGAGCAGGTAGAGTGCTGACAGCTCCTCATTGGTCGAGGTTAAGAGAGTAGGTGAGATTTGTTCAAACTCCAAGAGCATGCTGAGTTGACTTCCTCTGATTCCTCGGACCTTTAACTGAATTGTCTTCTACTGATATTCTCTGAGATGTTCAGTACGTGACTCGAATTCCTTTGTAGATTCAGTAAGTTTTAACATTCTCAACTGAGTTCCTCAATGCTGAGTTCTTCGGCCGACAACAGATCTTCTATTGAACCTATTAGCTACTGAACTCTAGCTAGACTACTGAGTTCCTAACATGCTGAACTCAACTAAGCTATTACATTATATCAGGCTCATCATTCAACTAGGGATTTTGGGATTTTCACATATTATTATTGTATACATTAACATATATATATATGGAATTATATGTTGTTTATAACTAGGTGATTGAGGATTAGATATTTGTCATCGCCAAGCTAGGCGATGATGATTATAGTTTATACTCGTCATAGCTTAGCTAGGCGACAACGATTATAATTTATACTCGTCAGTGCCTAGCTAGGTGATGGCGATTATCTTTTATACTCGTCATCGTCTATAGTTTAAAATCACTACCGCCTGACCATAATATCCCCTCTCTGGCGATGTCAATTGATGATGAAAGTTATTATGTTATAAAATCTCCACTACTTAGTTAATTGTCATTATCTACTAGAGTAATCGAGTTTATCGTATTACAGATTAGATGGCAACGCATTATTCTCCGACATGGTGGTTGTTGGAATAGATCTGAGTATAAAGGTGGTGACGAATTACTATTTTTCAGGTCGATAAATTTGAATATCCATCAACTGCTACACCACATTCACCGCAACCTGCAGACTGATCCCTCCAATACATGCTACGACTTGTTTTATCATACAAATACTTCGAATGGTAGAAGAATTAAGGTCCCTTTAAATTTTGACGATGATTTGATTCGAATGCTTTTGGAGGTTAGAAGTGATCCAATTGTGTATACTATTGGGAAAAATATCGAACTGAGAAACAACCATCCTAGCAATGAACCAGGTCCGAGCTTAACCAACTCATATGATAATGATCAGCCAGAAGACGAGGATGAGGCAGTTTCTTCGAATGATGAGGAGGAGGATGGGGATTTTAATCATGAGTTGATTGAGTTAATGTTGATAGAGTTTAATACATGGGTTCGAGATCCAGTCCACTCTAATAGCAACTTGAATCGGACTACTCTGCATGACCACCATTTAAATGAATCAAGTCATTCAAATAATCCTGCAACCATGCACATGTTGGTCCAATTTTGAATTGGAGTGTTCCACTCGGCCGATCTCGACATTGTTGGTCCTATAGAATGAATGGAACCATTGATGCAAAGCACAACGATGGACTTTATATCGGGGTTGTATTCGATAGCAAGGATGCATTGGAGATTGTAGTGGGCAACTATCACATGCAGAATGGGGTTGAGTACGCGAAAGAGAGATCAAATAAGGAAAGGGTAAACTACATGTGCAAGCATAAAAATGGGTGTTCGTTCAAGTTACGTGCCACGACTGTTAAAGGTATCTGGAAAGTCATTAAGTTCACAGGGAATCATACTTGTCACACGAATCTTGGAATAAATGCTCCTCGTCATGTGCTTGCCAAGATACTAGTGGCAGATTTTTCGAAGAAATTGGGTGACGGTGTTGTTCTGAAGCCAAAATAATTGATCAATAAATTGAAGGTTGAGTTCACCATTGAAATAAATTATGGTTTTGCTCTACGGGTGAGGAACTTAGCGATTGGAATTTGTTATGGTGATTACGATAAATCTATCAAATGTTGCCGAGCTATCTCAATATGATACGACAAAGTATCACCGGAACATCGATTTGTCTGCAGACTACTCATGATCACCTTTTCAAGTATATGTTCCTTGCACTTGGCCCCTGCATTTAAGAATTTTTTGATGCCAATGATAGTAGTGGAACGGACACATCTTAAAGGGAAAAATAAGGCAATCATTTTTGCAATTGTCGTGATGGATGGCAATGAACATATTTCCCCTAGCGATCGGGAGGTCGGGTCCTATGAGGATGATAAATCGTAGGTTTGATTCTTAAGGTAAGTGCGGGAGGCTTTTGGATCCCATGAAGATCTTCTCATCATCTCAGATCAGCATAAGAGTATCAAAAATGCGGTGCAACAGGTTTTTCCGGATGCTACTCACGGTTTGTGCTATTTACATCTTTCGAAGAATATGACTAGCTATGGCCATCATGTTGTGTATGTTATAAAGAAAGTTGCCTACTGTTATCGGGATGAAGATTTTAAGAAGAACATGTCTATTTTGGAAATTTTGAGCAAAGATGGTGCCTACAACAAGCTTTTGAGTATTGGAGTTCACCGGGTGGTCGCGTTCTCGGCGCCCCACTCGTCATTTTGATTTCATGACATCTAACGCAGTTGAGTGTCTCAATACTTGACTATTGTGGGCACGACGACTCCCCACATGCTCATTGCTTGATATTTATAGATACATAGTAGAAAAGTGGTTTGATGAGCGACGTACAGATGCAAGCTCGAGACAACATGCATTGACAGAGGCTGCCATGAGCAAATTGGCTGGGTATGTGGATCACTTGGGCGACGATAATAAATGATCGCTTGGCGTTAATGATAGTAATAGATGATGTTGTAGTAGATCGTGTGACGGTTATAGATGGTCGTTTAGCGGTAATAATCACTTGGCTGTAATATTTTGTTGGGTGGTAATACATGATAGCTTGGCCATAATAGATGACCGATTGGCAATAATAGATCGTCGTGTGGTAATGGATTATTGATTGGCGGTAATACATCGCTTGGTGGTAATAGATGATCGCCAAGCGATTCTTTAGAATTAATATTCGATCAATTACTATGTATTAATATAAATATTTATAAATTAATCTATATACTAAATACAAATATGTTGAATCATAATATATTCAATATCAATCCGTTATAAATGTATTAAAGTAAATAAATATTAGCATCAAAATCTCTCTATTAGAACATTCAATAACATCAAGTGAGTAAGTAACTTGAATATAGAAAGTTGAAAACAAGTCTTGATATATAAACGATTATCATAGAAGCATATATAATTAAATCATCATCTAACAAATATATCTTACACTCTATCTTATTAACATGTGATTATCATTTTTATTAAAAATATTGTATACATTTAGTGAAAAGAATTAAATTTTAGGGGTGTAAGGGTTTAAACCCTCTTAGGGTTTGAGGGTTTGAGGTTTAAACGCGATTTTAGATGGTTTGGGGTTTAAGGTTTAGGGTGTCGCCTAGTGATTAACTATTAGCGCCAGCCGATTAACTATTAACCAAAAGAGGGTAACCCTCTTTTACGGTTTGAGGGTTTAAACGAATATTTTTTTATAAGGTTTGGGGGTACAGGGTTTTTAGGGTGTCGCCTAGCGATAAACTATTGACGCCAACCGATTACAAGCACAATACATGCCCAGGCGATTATTAACTTCCGTAAGACGATTACTTTTAGAAGTGATTTTCTCAATAATACGGTCATCAAGGTCAATTTACGGAGGCGGTTGTTGCTGCTGCTAGAGTTCATGTTGGATGAAGTAGCTCGTGTATGCTTCGAGCATCGAGGACCCTCATCGGTCTCATTCTCGACCTCATCAACTAAATGCCTCTTGGATGTGTTTACGACGGGAGGCCATAGTAGGACGTGAAACTACTATAGAGGGTCCCCTCCTCTGTCGAAATGAGTATGTAAACCCGAAAGGGTTATCAACATCAACATTCGCCAATAATACGTTTGCAGCTCCGCCTCTGTTGGAATGAGGGTATTATGACATCGATGCTGAAAAAATAATTAAAGAATAAAAAATTAAATAAGAATGATATAAATACAAAAGCTATACAAGTATTTTCAATATTATAAAATGATTGTACCTCTTCCTCGAAATAGCTCGTGAAGTCGGATGTAGATAATATATATGTCCACTGCAAGAAACGAGGAATGACGATTATGTCTTCATTATTAATTCTACCGCACTGCCGCCCAAGATGCGGAATGGTCTCGTACGACCATGTCTCTACCATATTTATGTAAAATATAAAAAATAAAATTAGTAGTATGAACTTTATAAATAATAAAGTATAAACAACAAAAAATTAGTTACCTGTATAGCCTAAATCGGCCCGTAGATATGATGTGATTGTCCATCGCTCCATTGCTCTAAAGTGGTTGGGACTTTCTTCACGTAGTTCAACAAAATCTGATATGATATTGTTCCCCATGAGAATATATTAAACTGATCGATATTCTCAATAAGCACACACAACCAATCATCAATCTTACGAGATTTATCATAAGGAGCAAGCATAAAATAAAACATCAGAATATATGCCGCCTTAAGATAATAATCGTCTGTCTGAAATTTCGACTCTTTAAAATTATCATACAAAGTTTGGAGCTTTAGTGCTGAGCTCCCATAATGCCAATGTATGAAGCCACCATCCGGAATCTGATGATTGGGAAGCATGGATTGAAGTCTGATACGCCAAAGCGTAGTCTTATAACAATTGCAAACTCTTTCATCGAGAAACGAATATTTTTTGAACTTACACGAAACCAAATCTCGTGCTCCTAAGCACCAGGAACAACCACCTCATGGGTGAAGGGGCCAACTAATGCTTTACGAGAACTAATGCCTTTGCTAAATCTCAAAAAATTGCCAAAGCAACCATCACCAAATTTGTCTAAAGAACCTTAACCTTCCCAAAATCTTAGTTATGTCCTTTATTACATCAAGGTTAAAGTAGTACTTGAAAAAGCCTTTAAATCTTTTCAACGGTTGCCTCTTTCAACTCCAATCACTCTATAAAAAAACGAAAAAAAAAACAATTGAGCATAATCGTCTGCCAGTAATGCTTTTATATGTTATTGCTAGGCGACAAATATAATTTCAATTAAATTCAAGCAATCATCGACAACAACAGTAGGCGACTAATACAATTTCAATCAAGTTCGAGCAATTATCGACAAAGTAATCAAACACGAATAACTGAAGAGTGACTAACGTTAATATTCCAATCACATTCACAATCTTTCAATCACATTCCCCATTTTAAAATTCGAACGAGTATTACCAAATTCTTGATTTACCCAACAAATTCCATCAATATTCCGAATTACATTAATTCCTAATAATTGAATCATAACCCAGTATATACGAGGTAGAAAAATGGAATCGTATTTGTGGTTTGATGCAATTACCTCGATAAGAAGGATCCATAATTGATTTGTGTGACTTTACCACTTCACCCGATTAAGGTCCTGATTCGGAGAGAGCGATTTCGGTGTTGGGCGATAGAGATGAGGTGTTGGCAAGGAGGTGTTCGGCTGCGATGTTAGGGATTAGGCGAAAGCAGAGGCGGTGATGTTATGTATTAGGCGATTTGCAATTTTGGGGGAAGAGTGTCTATTATTCATTTCTCAAACATAAATATTAAAAAATTAATAACAACCATCGTTCCTAATAAACATGGCATTTAATAATAATTTAATTATTGTAATTATTATTAAGTTTTCAAAAGTTTATCTCTAAAGATATATAGATAAATTTTGTTTGAGTTAATGGATATATAAATAATTTTTTTGAAATAATAATCTAATAAATCAAGATTCGATAATTTTTTTAAAAAAAATTATGTTAATTTTAATTTTTAAAAATATAATGTTATAGTTGAAATATTTTTCTAAATAATATAAAAGATAGGGTTGACGACGGCGATTTCGTTTTATAGCTTGGCGATGGTGGCCATTGGTTTTATTGCTTGGCAATGGCGATGGCGATGGCGATGGCGATGGCGATTGCGATTTTGTTTTATTTCTTGGTGATGGCGATTAGGGCTTGGCGATGGCGATTTGATTTTATTTGCTTAGCGATGACAAACTGGGATTAAGGCTTCGCGATGGCTAGGCAAAACTCTCTTACACTTTAATCTGACATTTTGGACCCAACTTAAATAAAAAAATGAAAACTTTCAAAAAGTGGCTAAAATTCTATTTTTTTTATCTCCGACTAAAATACATATGTATTTATCCGTATAGGCTATATAATGTAGGTACAATCATGAATCTTAAAAGAAATTAGGTAAATTATTACCTAAATTGTTTTTATTACACAATTAAGCTTAATGACTTGGTGCTCAAATTGTTCACTGTAAAAGTAGATATGAAACTCATAATAATTAGGTGTTCGTTTACAATTATTTTATAAATAAATTTATCTACCAAAATCTTCATCTTGAAAAGCCCAAATAACTCTTTTTTGTTAAAACAAAAGGCCCAAATACTTGAACAGTCGTTGCTTGAGCTCGAGTTAATCTAGCCCACTTCTACTCCCTCCCAATCCAGCACTCTCTCATGCGAGAGAGAGAGAGTACTCACCTTACCAATTATAAGAAGACCATTTCACTATTGTTATTGAGTTCAATATATATTCATTTTCATTATATGTTACTAATATATTTTTCATTATATGTACAAAAATACATAATCTGCCGAACACGAAAACTCTTAAAATGGAAATAAAAATTACAACTTGAACAATAAATAAAAATATAACCAAATACAAAGTCGAGTCGAGAAAGACCCTCTATTCGCAAGAGACAAAAAGTCTCGATAGTGCTCTCGGTTTAGGCGTGGTCTCTCCAAAGATGAAACGGCTTCGAAGTTCGACGTAGCAAAGACCGCAAAACAACGATGAACTCCAACGAATAAGACGGAAGGCAAGAACTTGAGCTATGAAACTATAGCTAATATGAAGAAGATGCGATAATGAGTTGGTATGCAAATGATTTCTACAACTCCTATTTATAGGAGCTATCCACTTTTGAAATGCATGGAGACTTTATCATGCCATTTACTCTCACAAACGTTACAAACATCCACAATAATCACCATCAAGGCACCATAATCATCATTATCATCATGGCTAGCGTTAGTGGATCAATGAAGAAGGAGTTACAAGAATTTGAATCATTTCAAATTCATTCACACTTATAACATATATATATATACATATATTAACTTATACTTCCTCTGTTCCACTCCATTAGTCTAGTTTTCTTTTTTGGGTCGTTCCACTCCATTAGTCCACTTTCCATTTTTAACTTAAAATAACACTCTTATATATTCTATTGGACCCCACTACTTTATACTACTTTACACACAACAAACAACTTTCTTAATCTCCGTGCCGAAAAGAAAATGGACTAATGGAGTGGAACGGAGGAAGTATATCATATAAAAATGATATATTTCTAGAGTGACAAAATAAGATTATACGACTTCCATTAATATAACAAATTCAAAGAGAAAAAGTTAATTAAATGAAGTCCACTCTTCAACTCCAACTTCAAAAATACTATATCGCGCACTAATCTTCGAGCAACTATTTCTCACTCACCGAAAATCGAAATTAAGAAACAAAATATACTACATCATCTACTCGAAACATAGTTCAATGTTGTATATTTTATTTCATCAAAATAACAGCAAACGTGTCTCGAAATTGCGGTCAAAGTGCACTGTTCGGCAGCTCAAATTCTGTTTTTTCATGCAGATTTTCCAACAGTCCCCCACATAAGTGGAAATAGCCCAAATGCATGCTTGCAGACACTAAGGTCAGTCCTCAAGAGACAATAAAGCATCAGGGTAGGTGGCTTGTGACCTTGAACCATCATTAGTTAGTGCTATTGAGTATATCGACGGACTAGTGAACACAAAGTTTTGAACTATTCATCCATCATGTATACCGAGACAATAATACTAACACTATAAAGTCTCAACCTCGTTCGTTCTCACGTTTGTGTCCGTTTCTGGCCATGGACAACTTCTTTAAATTCATAAGTATCGAATAGAAGCGGCCCTCACTTCTCACTTACATATGTGATTCTTACAGGTCAGCAACACTCTACTGCTCTTTTCAGGGAATAATTTTGTCGAGTGTTGTTACACAAACAGATTCTCATAGCTTAGTTTTTCCATTGAACCAAGTTCATGGGATCTCCACTCTACAAGGTTGGGTTACCAGTACAATTGTCTTAATTTATGGATTTGACTCTCATTGCCTCTAGCTGTTTATACATTTGATCTCGAGGCAAACTATTAGTAAGCAGATCCGCTAAGTTATTTGTCGACCTAACATAGTCAACATAGATAACCCCACCCGTGATCAAGTGCCTTAGGGTGTTATGTCGTCGAAGAATGTGTCAAGACTTACCATTGTATAACCCACTTTTCGCCCGACTATCGCAAAGTGAATATAACCGGGCGGTACGAGTTTGTTCCAACATGGAATATTTTCCAAAAAATTACGTGAGCCACTTGGCTTCTTCACCAACCTTATCAAAGGAAATAAATTCTCGATTCCATGGCGGATCGAGCTATACTCCCTCTGTTTCACGGACCTCCACGACATATCTCCACCCCCTATAGTAAACACATAATCACTCGTCAACAACGAGTCCTGTGTGTAGGATATCCAATTTACATCACAGTACCCTTCAAGTACCGGGGGGTATTTAGAGTAATGTAGCCCAAAGTTTAGACTGTACTTCAAGTACCTCAAAATCCTAATCAGAGCTCTCCAATGCTTCCTACTTAGATTGCTCGTATAATGACTCAACTTATTTACAGGACAAGCTAGATCATGCCTTGTACAGCTCGTGATGTACATTAAACAACCTATAATCCTAAGCATAATCCTCTTGAGCAACAAGTGATCGCCTCTATTCTTGCTCAAGTGAACATTAAGTTCTAAAGGGGTGTTGGCCTGGTAGACCATCATACGCATTAAATTTCTTAAGCACTTTCTCAATATAATGAGATTGTGATAGGACAATTCCCTCGGGAGTTCTTTGGATTTTCACTCTAAGATTAACATCAGTCACACCCATGTCCTTCATGTTGAAATTTCTTTTCAAGAGCGCTTGATTTCATTAACTGCTTGATTGTTACGTCTCATAATTAGCATATCATCCACATAAAGACATACAATAACCAAATTGTTATTCGTATTCTTGATGTAAACACACTTGTCTCATTCGTTTATCTTGAATCCATTTGACATCGTGACTTCGTCAAACTTCAAATGTCATTGTAAAGGGGCTTGCTTTAATCCATATAAGGACTTAACCAGCTTGCATATCTTCCTCTCTTGGCTAGGTACAACAAACTCTTCAGGTTGTTCCATATAGATTTCCTCTTCTAAATCTCCATTTAGAAAGATAGTTTTCACATCCATTTGGTGAATTTCAAGATTGTGCAGAGCAGCAATCGAAAGTTATTGAAAAATCCGTACCATTCCCTTTGCTTAAAATCATTTACAACTAACCGGGCCTAATATTTATCTATTGATCCATCAGCCTTTATACTTTCTTTTTAGGATCCATTTACATCCTAAGTGGTTTACAACCTTCCGAAAAATTTGCTAATATCCACGTGTGATTTCGCATAATGGAATCATTCTCACTTTGGACAACCTCTTTCCTAAATGTTCCATCGGGTCCGGGAAGAGCTTCATTAACGTATCTCGGTTCCTCATCTAAGAGAAACACGATATAGTTCGGCACCAAAGTCCTTAGCAACTCTTGCCTCGTGCTACGCCTCGCCTCTAGAGCTTCTAGGTCGAACCGGGTCATTTTCGTGAAGCGGGTTCCCGCCCCTTGCGTGCTCGAACTAGTAGTTTCATCTCTAGTTCTAGCATTGGAGCTAGATTCAAACCCTTATCCTTACACGGATAAATATTATCAACGAAAATAGCATTCCTTGATTCAATAGTTGTTCCCGCATTCATATCGGGAACTTCGACTTATGAATAATAAACCTATATGCACTACTATTCAAAGCATATCCGATAAAGATACAATCAACGGCCTTAGGTCCGATTGTAACTTGCTTAGGTAGAGACACTTCTACCTTAGCCAAACACATCCACACTTTAAGGTATTTGTAAGAAGGTTTCCTTCATTTCCACATCTCCTAAGGAGTTATATCCTTACCTTTAAGGGGAATCTTGTTTAGTAAGTAGTTAGCCATTAAAACGCCTTTCCCCCACATGTTCCCGGGGTAACTCGAACTAATTAACAAGGCATTCATCATCTCCTTCAAGTTGTTTAATTTTTCCTTTCATCAACGCCGTTAGATTATGGCGAATAGGGGGTGGTGGTTTGATGAATAATACCAATTGATTTACACAACTCTTCGAACGAGGCTACATATTCTCCCCCTCTATCACTTCGAATTTTTTTAATCCGACAATCTAATTGATTTTCGGCTTCCGCTTGGAACTTTTAAAAGCTTCAATTACCTCATCTTTACTTCTTAGAATATAAGACAACAATAACATGTGCAATCGTCAATAAACGTAATGAATTACTTTTTTCCACCTCTTGTTTGCACAAACTTCAAATCATACACATTTGTGTGAATAAGTTCAAGAGGCTTAGTGCTCCTTTCCACCGAATGAAATAGCGACTTAGCCATATTTGCTTCTACACATACTTCACATCTTTTATTTTCATTAAACTCATTTACTTTTAGTAAATCGAGATTAGCTAAATGTTTATCGTATTTAGATTAACATGTCCTAATCTACAATGTCATTTTTCGGAGCACTCACCAAGTAAGAAGAAGCGAAGCATTATTATTATTTTCTTCATTCTTGGACACTTGGCGAAGCGCCGCTACATCGAGCTTAAAAAGTCCATCGGTAAGATACCCCTTACCAAGGAATACACCAAACTTAGATAACATAAATTTATCGCCTTCAAACACTAGTTTAAAACCATGCTTGACTAGTACGTAACCCGATACAAGGTTCTTCCGATATCCGGAACATAAAGCACTTCCACCAAAAATCAACTCTTTGCAGGAGGTCATCCTTAGCGCAATAGCTCCAACTCCAACCAAGTCGGACGATGCTTGGTTCCCCCATGTTCAGCCTTCCTCCTTTGATAGGGACGATATTTCATGAAGCGGCTTCTATCACCACACACATGTGCGGCTGCAAGCAAGTTGTCGACGAATAAAAGGTCAAGGTTCTCGATAATATTCACCTCTTTCGTGATCACAGCCCGCTAGATCCTCTTGAGCGAGGTATTTTTCCATCATGTTCGCTTGTCTCGCCTTCTTCTTCGGGGCTTTCGGCAGCCTTTCGACATGTGGCTCGCTTTGCCACAATTGTAGCATTCCCCCGTCAAATCTTCTAGTTCGACCTTTACATTTTGCATGGTCTTTGTCGTTGAGACGCCCTCGCTTGTTGGGAGTCACCACCTTTCTCCAACAAGTTGACCCTCGGGGTCCAGGGGCTTTGGATTTTACGTCTTGAACTCGGATATCGCCCCGATGCGAAGCTTTACAAGCCAAGTCTTCAAGAGATATCTCATTTCGCTTGCGCTTGAGGTAGCTTTTGAAGTCCTTCCAACTTGGAGGGAGTTTCTCGATCATAGCCGCCATGGTAAAGGCGTCGACAATAGCATGCCTTCAAAGCATGAACCTTGTGCACAATTAGTTGGAATTATTGCACTTGGTCCATGACGGGTCGGAAATCCACCATCTTGTAGTCCATAAACCGGGCTACAATAAACTTCTTTGTACCCGCATCATCGCATAATATTTCTTGTCTAGCGTCTCTCATATTTCTTTTGAGGTCTTCTTGTTTCGCATATACACTATACAAGCTATCCACTAAACCACTTAACAAAAAGTTTTTACAAAAATAGCCTGGAGGTACGCCAATCGTCGTAGCAATGTAGACTCGCATGTTCTCCTCATTCGTACTTGGAGGTGCGGGACCATCTTCCTTAAGGATGCTTCCAAAACCCTAAGTGTTGTTAAATAAAACACCATCTTTTGTCGCCAACATTTGAAGTCGGCCCCACCAAATTGTGGTGGCTTTTCGGGGCAGGCAATGTTCTTGAAGAGTGCAACAAAGGCCGGCAAAGTTGGGATCGAGCCCCCCACCCCTCCAAGGTGGTTCAACGCCCCAAAACGGATGAATGGTGTCACCGAAGACGACATAATGACATTTGTAGCCTCATGAAAGTTGTTCAAGATACGCTTATTTGCTGCGGGACGACATGGCGGCCAAGGTGGAGACGGTGGTCATGTCGATGAGGGCAATGAACGAAAATGGAGGTGGTCCATTAAATCCGGCAACGGAGATGCCGACGAAAGTAGCCATGGGGAAAGGGACTTCGGTGGAGAACCGGCGGTGCCGGAAGCTGGTGGCGGACGAAGTAGCGGAAGAAGACACCATTTCCAAGCTAAGATAAGTTAAGTTTCGATTTTTGTTCCCAAAGAACAAGGTCAAATTTGTCTCTTGCGATTGTTACATAAATAAGTAATCCGCCGAACACAAAAACTCTTGAAATAGAAATGGAAATTACAACTTGAACAATAAATAAAAATATAATCAAATGCAAAGCCGAATCGAGAAAGACTCTCTATCCGCAAGAGACAAATGCCCCGGGTAGTGCTCTCGGCTTACTATTCATTAGCCGGAAGTTCCCGATATGAATGCGAGAACAACTATTAAATCAAAGAATGTTATTTCCTTTGAGAATATTTATCCGTGTAAGGATAAGGCCGAATCTAGCTCCAATGCTAGAACTAGAGATGAAACTACTAGTTCTCGAGCCCCGCAAAGGCGTAACCCGCTTCACGAAAATGACCCGGCCTCCGACCTAGAAGCTCTAGAACTGAGACGTAGCACGAGAGCAAGAGTTGCTAAGGACTTTGGTCTGAACTATGTAGTGTTTCTCTTAGATGAGGAACCGGATCTCGTTAATGAAGCTCTTACTGCACCCGATGGAACATTTAGGAAAGAGGTCAGCCCAAAGTGAGAATGATTCCATTATGCAAAATCACACGTGAGTATTAGCATATTTGCCAGAAGAAACGGCGGTGTTCGGCAGCTCAAATTCTGCTTTTTAATGCAGATTTTCCAACATATTATAATACTAATATTAATGTAATTGCAAAACTCTATCTTCACATGTGTGAATCGTTGATTGCCTACAAATTGTTATTTCTTTATCTAATTATACGTCAATTAAAACTTATAATCCGTCATACTTAACACAATCGATTATTAAATATTTGATGGAATTGACTTTCTAGAGATCCATAATAGCCAATCAATCACATGAATTGCTAAGGATCCGTAAATTCAACGTTCCTCATACGTGTCAACGGGCAAATACAAATACTACTTTCATAATTTGGACGCCCTATTATAAGCTGCGACATCCCAAATTCCAGGAAAAAGCTACAACTATCTTTCCTACTTTATCATCTACTCTAATTATTACTCATTTTTATCTTCTACTTTATCATCTCATCTCTCTTATCGCTGGGTATGAGATTCAAGCATGATAAAAATTTGAGGATTCCAAAACCCCTAGCCGAATGATTGAGCCTTATAATGTAATAGCTTAGTTGAACTCCGGCATGTTAGGAACCCAAGAGCTAACCTAAGTTCGCAAGCCGATAGGTTCAGCAGAAGATATTATGTCGCCTTAAGAACTCACGCTATGGAACTCGCCGGACGTCTTAGAACTAACCGAATCCGCAAAGGAACTCGAGCCAAGTATCGAATTTCTTGGAAGAATGTCGGTAGAAGACAATTTAGTAAAAGGCCCGAGGAATCGAGGAAGTCAACTCAAGATGCCTTCGAGTTTGAACAAACCTCACCTACTCTCTTAACTTCGGCCAATGAGAAGTCCGCCAAGATTGCACTCGCTCCCGCCATAAAGCTATTTTCTCAGACCGAAAAAGAGAAAATCTCTACATCGATATTCAAATTAAAGATGGTCGCTTTTCTTGTCGTATTCGACACGCGTCTGACTCCCTCCAACGGATCTATTCATTAGTCGATACTATAAATAGAGAAGTCTTCACTAGAGAAGATAACAACAATAGGGAACCAAGCACTCAAGCTCACAAACACTCTAGCGAACTTAAAGCATATCAAAGCGAAGAACTTGCTCACAAAGAAATATTCCTAGCTCTTCACTCTGTAGATTCTTTTGTTCCCTTAGTCTATTCTAAGGCATACTTATTGGAATATCATAAGTTTAGAAATACTCGAAGGAGTTCAAACCTTTATGAATTGTTCTTATCACTCTCGCCTTTCTCTCATACTTTATTATTTACTCATCTTTCCTACTTTATCACATTATTTTCTTAATTCACGCGCCAAAAAAAAAAAAGCGTTACTAATAATGGGATGAAGGTAGTATAAGGTTATAGACTTATGGTCAACTATCACTTGAAGAATAGTATACTTAAATCTCAATAAAGTTATAATTTTGAGACCGAAAAATAAATATTCATTTAATGAAATTATTATTTTATCGAACATTAATTTAATGTATCGACCCATATCAAGATCGTAAGAAATTATTATCAAAATGAAATTATTACTCTATCGGGATACTCCATCCGTCCCATCGGAAGCGCCTTGTTTCCAATGGGCACTTGACGTTAAGAAAACGATAATGCCGCGGTATATTGCTTGACTTTTGGATAGTTAAATTTTGTCCACATATTCTCGCTTTTTTAAATAAGACGCTTCCAACGAGACGCCCAAAACGAAAAAACAAGACGCCTTCCAATTTGACGGATGAGTATTACTTATCGGGGCTTAACTTGTTCCGTTCAAATTTGGTTATATTTGGAAAAAAACATATTTATATTATTATCGGTTTATTGAGACAACTCTGAACGAAAATTATCGACCATTGATTTTTGTACGTTGACTCAGATCTCAATTCATATTTTAAACCTAATTTATGTCGTCTTATTGTGAACAATTAGCATTAATTTTGAACTAATTGTAGATTATGTTGTTTTCTTTGATAATATTATTCCTTCTCAATTTCTTATCACGCTTTCAGTTTTCTCAAGGCAGCAAACATACGATTTTCACTCACTAAAATAGTCTCCATTGCAGATTCAACTCGCTTTCACTCGCCACCTAACTCGTCAAGATTTTCCCATCTTCTCCGAGTCTTCTGGTGAATACCTACACACCCCAATTCCCACGCACGAATACTACATTTCTGTGGAGAAATATATAACTTTTTTACTTGAAACAAGTCTAGTAGAGCAAGAAACCCCAAGAAAGTTCCTCACTTTCTCTGACATCCGATTCTCTTGATTACCAACGATTCTGATCGAATGGGGTGTCATCAGAAACTAAAAGGTGCAATCTTGCTGGGGTTTTTGTTTCTGATCTTCACGGAGACGGTGGTGGGCCGTTTCGTGGTGGAGAAGAACAGTTTGAAGGTTACCTCGCCGGATAGTATAAAAGGGAATCATGATAGCGCCATTGGAAATTTTGGGATTCCGCAATACGGTGGAAGCATGGCCGGGACTGTGGTTTATCCCAAGGATAATAAGAAAGGATGCAGAGAATTTGATGATTTTAAGATTTCTTTCAAGGCTGGACCTGGAGCTATGCCAAATTTTGTCCTTCTCGATCGTGGAGGTATGATGGTTTTTTTTTTTAATTTTTATTCCTAGGTTTAGGGTTTAGTCGTCACTAAGTGTTGAATGGGCTCTGTTGTTGATGATGATGAAAAATAACTTATTTGATGGTGTTGGGTTCCTAGTTTTTACTTCAAAATAGGTATTTATTTGTGGTGGATCCGGATATGTTGTTGTTATTTGAGAAATTCTGTATTTCTATGATTGTTTTATAAAATTTGGGCTGTTATGTATTGGCAATATCCTTAGTTTGGAGTGATTGCCTTTTGGTTTATTCCATTGACTTTCATATCCATGTGATTTAGTTCTATTCTAAGTATAGTTATTTAGCAAGTTGTTAGATCTTGTAAATTTTGTTTTTTAGGACTGCTTTGGTAATTTCATTTTTTTTATCTGGTTGGTGCAATACCTTTAAGTAGGCTAATGTCTAAAAGCATCATTTTCCCCTACAATTTTGTGGCATGCAATTCCCTTTATTTAGTTTAAATGGATTCCTGAGCTTAATTCATTTTCGTATTGAACATAATTCAATACATTTTCTGAGCTTATTTAGTTTATTTTGAGTGGAAATCCATTTTTGTATTGAACGTAATTCCCTACTAATTGAGCTTGATCTCCACTTGCAGATTGTTTCTTTGCTTTAAAGGTTTGGAATGCTCAAAATGCCGGTGCAGCTGCAGTTCTAGTGGCTGATTACATTGATGAAGCATTGATCACAATGGACTCACCTGAAGCGAGTTCTACTGCTGAGAAATACATGGCAAACATAACAATTCCGTCTGCTTTGATCGACAAAAGCTTTAGCGAAAAGCTAAAGGAAGCAATCAGCAAAGGTGACATGGTGAATGTGAATCTTGACTGGAGAGAAGCTGTTCCCCATCCGGATGACCGTGTTGAATACGAACTGTGGACTAACAGCAACGATGAGTGTGGATTTAAGTGTAACATGATGATGGAGTTTATTAAGGATTTTAAGGGTGCAGCCCAAATTCTTGAGAAAAACGGTTACACTCAATTTACGCCTCATTACATCACTTGGTACTGCCCTCAGGCATTCACCGTAAGCAAACAATGCAAGTCTCAATGCATCAACCATGGAAGATACTGTGCTCCTGACCCTGAGCAAGATTTCAGATCTGGCTACGAGGGGAAGGACGTTGTTCTTGAAAAAACTTGAGGCAGCTGTGTGTGTTTAGAGTAGCCAACGAAACAAAAAAGCCTTGGATGTGGTGGGATTATGTTACCGATTTCCAAATTAGATGCCCCATGAAGGAGAAGAAATACAATAAGGAGTGTGCTGATGGTGTCATCAGATCTTTAGGTGGTTATTCGTGTCTTTTTCACTAAAATGCGTCTTTGTTGTGAAATAATCATGTATTAATATTGTTTGCATGCCAGGGATTGATCTGAAAAAAGTCGAAAGATGCATGGGCGATCCTGAGGCTGATTCCGACAATCCAGTTCTGAAGGAAGAGCAGGATGCTCAGGTGAGTGCTATGAACTTTCTGAAACAATTTTGAAGTGAATCCAAAAAACATGCGAAATCACGCTTTTTTTTAAAAAATTATGTTGACTGTGAAGTTACTGAAAAGTAGAAGTCATGCAGGTTGGCAAAGGATCACGTGGTGATGTAACCATATTGCCTACCCTCGTGGTGAATAACCGACAATATCGAGGTATGTGAATGGTTTAATGTATTTCCGCATGCTATATACTTATCTAATCCATCTGCTGTACAGGGAAGTTGGAAAAAGGCGCTGTATTGAAGGCTTTATGTGCTGGTTTTGAGGAGACCACGGAGCCATCTGTTTGTCTAAGTGGTGGTAAGATATTTTTGGAGTTAATTGTGACAGAATGCCACAACAGAGTTATATATACGATTTGACTTGGATTTATTGGTCCTGAAAATGCAGAAGTAGAAACAAACGAGTGCTTGGATAACAATGGTGGCTGCTGGCAGGACAAGACAACTAATATTACAGCTTGCAAGGATACATTTAGAGGAAGAGTGTGTGAATGCCCAGTGGTTAACGGCGTCCAGTTTAAGGGAGATGGCTATAGTTCTTGCGTTGGTAAGTAAACTTGAACCAGCCGGTAGTTTATGATCCACATTTTTTCTTTACGGCTTTATGTTTTATGCTTGAAGTCCTATAGTGTTTCCAACCACACAAAATCATTGTGCTTGCCGCTTGGAAGTTGAATTTTTTCGACATATAAGATACTTAAGTGTTTACGAAGTTTCCCTTAGGCGGTCTTCATAACTGCGTCTTAGAAATATAAACAAGATTCTTCTGCTTGCTCGACATCCAGCTTTCATGCATGTAGCACATTTTTTTCTTTCTCCGGATACATATCTCAAGCTGTTAGGACATGGTTATCTATTCTCATAATATTTACCATATGCAGCAAGTGGACCTGGGCGTTGCAAAATCAGCAACGGTGGCTGCTGGCGCAATACCCAGAACGGGATAACTTTCTCTGCTTGTGTGGTTGGTTTTTTTTTATCATATTTTGTTATTAATATCCAAAACTAAATTTCCAGTCAGGTACAAATTTATTCGGTGTTCATTTCTAACAGGATAATGCAGACGGGAAATGCACATGCCCTCCAGGATTTAAAGGCGATGGTGTCAATCATTGCGAAGGTAAGAGAACTTGATTGCATGATATTTGACTATTCGGGCAACTCATTCTTATACAATGAATATTTGTATCGTTGAGGCTAAATATCAATCACTTGACTTGCATGACTTTTTTGCCATCTATAGATATTGATGAATGTAAGGAGAAAAAAGCTTGTCAATGCCCTGAATGCAGTTGCAAAAATACATGGGGCAGTTATGACTGCACTTGTAACGGAGACTTGTTGTACATCAGGGACCACGATACCTGCATAAGTCGGTTCACACACAATTCCTCGTGTTATCAATGCTTTTGAATGTTTGTTCCATCTCTTACCGATTCTGTTTCTTGTGCAGGTAAGAGGGCTACTGAGGTTAGATCTGCATGGACTGCTGTTTGGATCATTTTTATCGGATTAGCTATGGCTGCATCCGGAGCATATCTCGTATATAGATACCGGTTGAGGGTATGTTCTCTAAAAATTAATTGGTTTCCAAGGTCAAATGTGTCATTTCTTATTTAGGCTAATTTTAAGTCCTTCACATATTGTCCTTTTTCTTGGTGCTTTTCAGTCGTATATGGACTCGGAAATTCGGGCTATAATGGCACAGTATATGCCACTAGACAGCCAAAATGAAGTCCCGAACCATGTAAACGAAGACCACGCTTGAGAATGATGCTCAACGGTTGTTCGTATGCAAGTGTCACGTAGAGGTTAGTGCTACTTACTGACCCTTGGTCTCGGGTGCCTTTTCATACACGATATGCTCAATTCGGGATTATGTTTGTTGCACAAAGAAAGGTGATAGGTTGGAACTATGTACATTTTAGCATATCTTACTATAGATTGCATCATAGTTTGATTGGTGTTTTCTTGATGTAAGGAAATAATTACCTTGCTAGTTACAAAATGAGTCTTGTATTACATGTTGAGATGAATGAGGATTGAATATAAAATTTATAGGCTGGTAGTGACTAAATTTTGTTTTGGTCTATGATTTGGTATTTATTCACAAAAAAGAAAAACTCAGCATCTTCATCATGATTGTGGTTTTGGGAAGGGAATCTTGAAATCAAGCCTTAAATCCATCCCATTGTAGGCAATTGGAGCATACATCCACATATCATCTGAGCTTAGAAGCTGCATTCACAATAAAAAATGTTGTCAACATCAAGATTTGCAAATCCCACAACCAAGATTTTTTTTTTTTTTTACCTTAATCTGGACCTGCAAGAACTTGACATATTCAACAGCCTCTTCAAGCATTGTACTAATATCAACCTTAGTTCCATTGGGGACCAAATGCTGCAGGATCTTCAACCTCTCGTTGATTCTTTCTCTTCTTTTCTACAAGATAGTGAAAAGAGTAGATGAGAGAGAAGTAGACAAGGTTGAAGAGCTAATAAATGCTGCTCAATTTAAGATGATTTACCCTAGCATAGAGGCTCTGTGGATCAGT
This sequence comes from Lavandula angustifolia, assembly GCA_028984105.1. NCBI lineage: Eukaryota > Viridiplantae > Streptophyta > Magnoliopsida > Lamiales > Lamiaceae > Lavandula > Lavandula angustifolia. Next base: position 2,552,480 of record CM054820.1, on the reverse strand, counting down.
AGCAGATCCCCTACTGGCTCTGGCCTTGCCTTTTGAGTTCTGAGCTCCACTCCTCTTTGAGCTCAAGCTCGAGTTCACCCATTCGCCTCGTGTGAGGCGTTGGACTCGTCCTCCGAGCAGCAAGTTGAGCTCTGTCTATGAAGTACCACATTAGTAGCACCATCATCTTCATTTTCATTTTCATTTTCATCAACCTTCACACATTTCTTCAATTTCTTGCTTCTTTGAGACTGCATTGTGAGAATAGATTCAATATATCATTAGAAACAAGTAGGAGACAGAAGTGCAAGAGGAGAGAGAGATTAGAAAAGGGGCATGGCCACTTACTTCTCCAAACACTCTAGGCCTTTTCTTGGATATTTCACAAGGGTTGCTATTCTTATCTTCCTGCAATGGCTGAGTCAGTTTGTCTGACTCAGCACTGTCATTACTGGCTTCCTGGTTAAGGAAGTCATAGCCTTCCACACCATTGCTCTTCCCATCCATCATGGAGAAATCCATGCTAGTGTTCACAAAAGGGTAGCAAATGCTGCTACTATTATTTCCTAGTGAGAAAGAAAACATGCTACCATTCGTCTCCTCATCTGATGGAGACACGGATCTCTCCTCGCCCCCATCCTTGAAGTTCGACCCGTTATTCCCACCCCAAAACGCAGCGTTTGGGAGGGAAGAGGTGCCTAGCAACTGTGCCATGAAATCAGATTCTTCAGAGCAGACTCCATTGAAGGAGGAGCTCCATTCCCCTGCAGCCTCCATTTTTCTACTTGCAGAAGCCTAAAGTGGTGTGCTTGTGTTTGTGTTTGCTTTTGTTTTTAGCTGTTCTTGTAGGGTGTTAGATGTTGATGTTTGGTGATCAAGGCAACATATTTATAGTCTTGAGTTATATCAGAATAACTATATATGATGTTTGGTGTAGAAAATCATTGTTAAATCTAGACAGCTAAGGGAAGACTAAGTACATACTATGATAATATATAATTTGATGATAAATGGGTGCGGATCTGGTAGGAACTTATATTTGCATAAGAAACATGAATTTATGCATAATCTTTATATTTCTGTATAAAATATATAAGGATTATATGCATAAAGAATATTTAAGAACATATTCAATTGAGTAAATGAATGATTCAAATTTTTCGAAGTTTCTATGCAAAGTGCAGTTCGTACATGATCCGCTCTCAAACCACGTATCCCTAATCATTTGATGAACAACAAGAAATGATTAACTGACATCAGTTAACATCTTCAAGATCTGTTAGTCTAGATTTGGAGGAGTTCGGAAGAATCACAACTGTCAATTTGGAGAACGTGGGAGTGAGTCTCACATTATTAAATACATTATTATTAGACTACCCACCAGGCATAATATCTTGCTGTAACAAGTTCTAGAGAGAGAAAGGGAAGTACTTACTTTTTTTCTGAAGTACGATTCAAACACGCGTAGATGAGTATTATATGCATATAATGCATATCATATTAGTTTCATGATGTAATACTTTATACAGTTCCACAGCTATGCTTATATGCAAACGAATTAAATATTGTGAATGAGGGACATGCTATAAAATATATGGATCAATCCCACTGGCATTGTAAACGGAGGTAAGAACATTCGAAGGGATGATATGATTTGCATATTTTCAAGAAGCATACGAGTATTAATAAAAATTAAAGATCATATCATCACTTAATCTCTAAAAAAAATATTTTGATTCTTTAACGTGGATTCTATCTGTTAGTAGCTTTTTAAATCCTTCATTTCTGGCATCTGGCAAAAAGTGTAATTCATTTAACCCCTTTGCGTCATCTATTTACCCGTGCTTTATTTATATTGTCGGAAGTTATCAAAAATACAATATTCGAAGGAACTGTGGATACATTCTGTCATTAAAAAAATAAATAAATAAATAAGAACGGTTAAGAATGCAACAAAAATTAACAGAGCAACAATACATGACCAAAATTGAAATTTGTCCTAGAAATAAAAATACACAAAAACTATATAAAAATAATAGATTTTGGTTGATCTAAAAATTAAAAATGGAAGAAAAAAATCTATGTATGAGATTGCAATGTTGTTTGTTATGGTGATAACGCAATGTTGTTTGTTATGGTGATAACATCCTAAGTCCTCCCCGCACGTTTGAGTTTGGTCAAAACTCAAAAGTGCTAGCTAGTGCCATTATTAGTAATGCATTTCCATTTCCATTATCAGTTCTATACCATTTTAGGGGTTAGAGAAAGAATAATGGAGTATATTAAATCCAACTAACTTGAATAGGAAATAAAGCACCCTCCACAATGACAAGTGACACAAAAAAATTATTGGCAAATTTAAATCATTCTCAGCAAATATCCCAAATAAAGGTACAATTCAATCAAATTGTTTTAGGAACAGAGATGATTCATTGCACAACAAGAACTCGTCCAAACTACTTTGGCTACACAAATCTATTTTCAGGTGAAATCAGAAATAAGGGAGTACATCTAGAGAGAGAGAGAGAGAGAGAGATAGGATTATGGACAAAATCTTTAGGAGAAGTGAAAATTGCTATGAAAAAAAAAAAAAAAAAACTTATCCGTAAAACTCTGTTTTCTCTACTCAAAATACATGAAATCGCAAAGCTCCTTCAGCCGTATCACTCACAAGGCTAATCATTGAGGTTCATCATCTTGCGATTCTTCAACAAGACCGCTCGCAATTCTGTAATATAGAATACCCATTGTCGCCAAGCAGGCCCTACAGAAGAGGAGAGAAGATGGTAAACAAATTGATAGTCATAGCTGAAGCAATTGAAATTGAGTTATTAAGACTGAAGTCATTACATGATGGCTATGATTAAGAGTAACTTCCTTGGGTCCATTCTTGAAGACCTATGGTGCTTTGCTCGGCGTTCTGGGGCATCATCCCCATGAGATGACTCTTTCCTTGGTGGTACAGTCACTGGTAGAGTCGGCAATGCACTAGACCATAAAGGCAGCAATGACCTAAAGAACTTGTGGCGCAACGAACCTACAATTCATAATTCAGTATTGAGAGACTTGAGAGAGTAAGGTGGCAGAAAATGAATTTAATTTGACCTCTTCGTGAGTATTTTTTGGTATTTGCATCTTCATCATCGGCATAATATGGGACCTCAGAATATTGTTTGTCCCCTGGCGTAGCAGTCTTTCGTGTGGTTGCACCAGGCTGAGCAAGAGAATGTATTAGAAAACACAAGCAGTCAAGCACCACATGGATAAAGACCATAAAAGACATGGAAGTGTAGAGAGAAAGCTACAAAAATTAAAGGTATCAAAATATCTTACACCAGTAGGGCTCGTGGTTTCTTATAAAATCAAGATCATGATTGGGTAAAGATGACATCCCAGGACCATGTCCATCTATCTCCACAATTTCCGAAGTTGCATCTTTTCCACCAATATATTGTCTATTTCCAGTAGAAGAGGAATGTATCAAGGGTTCTGATGCGAATGCAGGTGGAGGACTTCGGGACTCTGTTACTGGGTGGTTCCCAAACACATTCTTCTCCAAACCAGTCTGCAAGAGCAGTTGTGTATGAATATCAGATTTGGAAAGACTATGCATGGTAAAAAAAAATTGAACTTTCCTAATGAAAATATACGCACAGAAGGTAAAATCACCAGTTCCACCAACTCCCACCTAAGCGAGAGAAAAATTATACTAAGAAGAGAGCATGGACAAAGAAAAAAGAACAGAAAGGCAAACAAATAATAAAATAAGCAAGCAAAAGATTCATAAAAGCACTATGTAACACAGACTGAAAAAGAAATCATGAAACCCATTGCTAAGTCACGCAGCGTACGGCAAGACTCAAGAGGTCAGAGTATAAAGCATCCACTAATCCAAGAATTACGTGATGAAACAAAAGCAGTTTTTATTTTCAGATATAGATCATCTACCCATACTGTCAGCAGTTTATGATGCATGATCCATCAATTTGGAGAAAACTAACTTCTTTTAGATAGCCAGAAGTTTCTAGCAGCTTATAAGTAACAAAATAGTCCAGACAAAGAGGCAATAATTTGTAACGCAACCTGCACAATTGCTTCTTTCAACTTTGAATGAAGACATGAACCTGAATCTTTAACACTTTTAGGAGGCCATATCTGCAAAGAGTCGAGCATTAAACGTGGAATATGAACATGATATAGAGGAGATAACTGCAAACAAAGGGGCAAGGATCTATGGATGTGATAAGAGAGTAACAAAAAAAATTGAATAATAGTTAGACCTGAGCTTCAGTTGCAAAGTTCATTTTACTCAATCTCAAATACACTCTTCTAATATTTTTGGCAAGAAAACAACATCTTGCAGGTTAAATTCTTCTTAGCCATACTACCTGGACCTCATTTGTAGTAACTAGCCTCCCGCTAGCAAGTTCCCAATATATAGTATGCACGATTAATGATACAAAAATATCATGCAATCAAACTAAGAGATTCATTGTTTCAACTTTCTATTACTCCAAAACACCGTCAACACTGAAAAGGGTAAATAAAAGTTTCCATAAACAGAATATACCGAAGTTGAGCAGGCTGGACAAACATATCCAGCAGGAGCTGTTTCCGGAGGAAAACTTTTAAGATGTGAAATTAAACAATTTGTATGTATGGCATCTGCATATTTCAGCAAGAGTTAGAGAAATGCACAATTTGACAAAACAACTTCCTCTCCCAAATACATCAAATCCAGACATAAGGAACCAAGAAATCATACGCAAACAGCCTAATCGAGTAGTTTGAGGATCCGTCCCTTCTGCAAGCTCAGCTTGACAATGGCAGCATTTAGGAGGCCAATCGTACTCTCCATCAATAACCCACTCTGAGTAGGTACGCACCTACAATGCAATAACATTTCTGTTCAACGCCTAACGGAATCAACCGAACATGATGAATTGCGATAGCCATACCACACAAATTTGGTGTTCCGGAAAGCATATACATTCCCCGCAGACCGGCACCTTGTGGACGAAGCAATACAACTTAGTCGCCTAAACACACCAAACAAAAAAAAAATCATCAGCACTCCACATACCAACAAAAACAAATACCGTCAGTCTTTTGCATATCACACAAATCCATCGAAACACTGAACTCCACCGCTGGCACTAGAGTAATAACGGAATAGAGGCAAGCTCAAATCCACTAAGCTAAAGTCGATCGCAAACCGCAGTCATTATTATAAACCGAGCGTTCTCATGAATTTTAAGAAAATTGGAGCACGATCGGATCTAAAACTGACAAATTTTGCTAATTTTATAACAGTAACATGACGAATTGAATCAATTGCCTAAAATCACATACGACGCTAATCGATGAATTATCTCACATACCTTGCGGCATTTGCAGACCACCATGCTGGGTAGAGCTGCAGCAGACGGACAAAAGCCGAGATCGGGATTGAGATTACAGGGTTTTAGATGAATTTTTTTGCTTGAAAATGCATTGACAGCATTTTGTTGTTATAATTTTAGAGAATATTACATTTATGAATTTTAGTGCATCGTGTCGGATAATTCCTGATTTATTTTGTTCTGGGCCCGGCCCGGACTTGAGCATCGGACAAATTTTAGTGCATCGTGTCTTTTGTACTCTAAATTTATCAAAAGAGTTAATTTTAGTGCATCGTACAAAAGACAGAGGACAAATTATCACAATTGGCGTTTCTCAATATTACAAAAGACACAATGCACTAAAATTTTAATGATTGAAATGGAATGAAATCTAATCGGGAATCATTCCCTGAGCATATGGAACGAAGGAACGATTCCCGAAAACAATTGTTTGGCCGCAGCAGTGAATTTAACTCGATTACAAAACATGCTTTGGCTTGATCAAGGAATTGAAATCAACTTAATAAAATTATTAAATAAATTTATACACAAAATATCATATTTACATAAAAATAAACTAGTAAATATGATCAAAAGACTATCATAAACTTCAACAAAGGCATCAACTGAAGCCAAGAACAGCTTGTCTTGCGTCGCTTGATCAACTAAAGCCGCCTCGTTGATTCAAACAACACCTCATCGATCGCAAGAAGTAAGATAACAAGTTGTAATAAAAAAGACAAACAATTGAACTATTCGAATAATGGGAACTTTTCTATGTTCATTCAAGAATGGAATCACTAACAAATATGATGATATGATCAAAAGACTATAAGCATCAACATCAAGAAATTAAGCAAGCTCTACTATACATAATAATCATTCACATTACTATCACAATTGGCGTTTCTCATTCATCAAAACTTTCACATAGAAAGGAAAAAAAAGGAACAGCTTATATTACGTAAAAAATTCGAACGTAATCCAATCAACAACAATCAATTGGAGTTTCTCATTCAAAACTTTCACATAGAAAGGAACAGCTTATAAGACGAAAAACTCACCACAAATTCAATCCACAATAATAATGTACAATGAGCCTAAATCCAAACCCACAACAATCAAAACATAAAGAAATTAAGGCAACGATAGGAATGGGCGAGAGACGGCTCGTAATCTCTATACAACTCAAATTCCGTAAAAATCCCTAACAAAGATAGGAATGGGCGAGAGACAAACTTTAGCAAATTAGGGCAAAATTCTTCGACTCTTTCTTCTGGACGACGGTAGTGAGAAAAGATAGGAATGGGCGAAATTTTGCTTGTGCGAATTTTGCCGTTTGCTTGAGCGAATTCTTCCACTCTTTCTTCTGGATTTGCTTGAGCGAATTTTGCCAGAAAGTTTTCGGCTGAGAAGTTTGATGAAAAATAATGTGGAGAGAGAGAAAGAATCGACCGCATAAAAGTAAAGGAATGAGATATAAAAGTGTCCAAATGTAAAGGAATGGGAAAGTGTTGTTTGGAGGGGTTGGAGGGAGGTATGAGGAATCATACCTATATCCGCTGCTTCTCCAAACACGAGGAATGGAATCATTCCTTTAAAATGATTCATAATTCCATTCCTCCACCCCAACCAAATGGGGCCTTAGTCTTTTGTACTCTAAATCAATAGATTTTATTTTTATTTTTAAATGAAATTAACTCTTTTTATTTGATGACATACCAATCATTAAAATTAAAATTTCAATTTCAATTTCAATTTACTATCGGAGGATTATAAAATAAGTATACCCTTTCAATTTACCCTTTTACATAACTAAAACATTTATATGTAATATGCTAATAATTACTAATTCGTCCCACAATTCTTGTTTCAATTTCTTTTTATAGTTTTGTTATAATTCTTTCTCTATTTCCTAAAATAGTACTACCTCCGTCCTGCTATTTCTGACACACTTTTCCGGAATGGACGTCCCGCTATTTTTGATACACTTCCTAATTTGGAAATAACTATCATCTCTCCCATACTTTACCATCTTATATATCCTACTTTTTCTTACTTTATTATATTTTCTCTCTTACTTTACCATCTTCTTACTCTTACTTTATCATCTACTTTCACTCATCTTCTCTCTCCTACTTTATCATTTACCCATATCTCATTCTTAATCATCTACTTTCTTAATTTTCGTGCCGAAATGAAGTGTGTCGGAAATAGCAGGACGGAAGTAGTAAATTGTTATAAACACTTTAGTTGATAGCCCCATATCTTTACACATAACTAAAAACTATCATAAAATATCGTGACGAAATTTTTTTGAGCGAGAATTATGGAACAGTTAGAAGTATATTTTTATTTAAATGTTAAGAGTAAAACCTTCATAAATTAATAGATTCTCTATGTAATTTTTTTTCAACTTTGAAAAGCTGAAAAATCATTAGTATCAATAAGGTAATTTTTAAAAAAAATCTTGTGCCTCACTTTTTCGATTGTGCGCTCCATTAAAAGTGGCTCGAGCCCAATTTGACAAAAAAATTACTATCTTCTCTCCTACTTTATCAATTCTCTTTCCTAATTTATCAATTATCTCTCCTACTTTATTATCTACTATCATTATATATAACTCATTTTCTATCTCCTACTTTACCACCCATTCTATCATTATCTCACTTATCTTTTATCTTCTACTTTATCACATACTAATCTCTCATACTTTATTATTTATTTTTTTAATAATCGCGCCGAAAAGTTTTGTAGCCGCTTATAACTTGACAGTAGAGAGTATGATCTAAATAGGGAATGGACCATACAAAAAGATGTCATACAATATTCATATTCTGTTATGCATACTTTTTATGTATTTTTCGTATTCAAACAAAAGTATGAAGTTATTGGGATTTATACATATAAAACATATTTTTTACATAAAAAAGATTATGAATATGTTTCTTGCCATATCCACACAATGTCTTAATAAGTCATAAATTAATAATTATTTAAATTTACAAATATAACTAAAACAATCACCTGAAATACGATTAACATGTTATATTTGTTTTATTAAAACTTAAATTTAGTTGGATATCACATTGGACTTTTCTTATTTTATCTAAAATATCTGATTTTCTTTTCTGAAACTATACTAAAAAATATATGAAGAGTCATAAATGTGATAGGTGATTGCTTACGAATGTCTGGTTTCAAAGCATAATATGACGGATGGATCTACAAATCTTTCAGATTTTGGACCAGTAAACATGTATCGTCGATAAATAAATAATTGTTATATTATTTTATAATTAAAACATATTATTTATTTATTCATAATAAATTGTAAAATAACAATAAATACATGTATACTTTAGCTCATAATCTTTTTAACTCGCTTAAGCAAAACTCAATTTCGGTTGAACTTCGAAAATGCATTTTCAATGAATAACTATTATTATAAATTTATCATTATTTAGTTATTTGAAATAACAAAATACTACTTGTTCTAACAATATTAATTTATAATTTTTTACTATATTTGAAATTATACGTCGTAAGACTATTTGAGAAAGCTTTATATTTTATAATTACCATCACTTGCAAGTTGCAATTGCTAATTTCCAATTGTGAAAAAAGACCAAACTAAGTTTGACAAAAGGGTAATAATGAGTATAAAAAGCTCTATATTATTATTTATATATATAATCCAATCAGTCAATAAATAAAAAACAAACTACATAAAAAATGGTTTCGTGACTCGCAATATGTGGCAATTTTTAAAAATTCACTCTCAAAATTCAATTTCGCAATTTTCGGAAAAGGAGCGTTTGCTGAAACGGGTCCTAGAACTGGTTTAAAAAGCTAAACGGATTCACCGTTGTCGCTCACTTAGATTTGAATTTGAATTCCCCAACTCTTCCGCCTCTCTCTCTAAAACCCTCGGTTCTCAGATCAATTGCGTCGCTCCATCTCTGCCGAAACCCCAAGCTAATCCACTCAAAAGGCGCAGTGTATTGTGTTAATTATGACGGCGGCGCCACCACCGTCGACGGGGAGGGAGCTGTCAAACCCCCCGACGGACGGAATCTCCAATCTCCGGTTCTCGAACCACAGTGACCATCTCCTTGTTTCTTCATGGGATAAGGTTATTAGTTATTGGATTAAATTTATACTGCAAAACCTTTTTTTTTAATAATTTGAATTAGGCTGTTTGATTCTCGATTTGATTTGTTCTTCTTAATTTTTTTGGCTGGCTTTTAGAGTGTTCGATTGTATGATGCTAGTGCCAATGCTCTTAGAGGGGAGTTCATGCATGGCGGCGCAGTGCTGGATTGTTGTTTTCACGATGATTCATCAGGGTTTAGTGCTTGTGCCGATCATACTGTTAGAAGGTGATTTCCAATTTTATTCCGATTCAAGTGGTCACCCAATTAAACGAGATTTATGGTCATTTTCATGTACTGGATTTTGGTTTAGTTCATTGTAATGATTGATTACTTTAATTGAGTTTAGTTCCTTAGAAAGATTTATTTGTTTAATTAATTATACTACATTAGAAAGGTTTATTAGTTTAATTTGTTCTGTTCTGTGCTTCGTGTAATTTATATAGGTATATTTGATTGCTCATGTGATTTTTACATGCTTACGGAAATTGGTGGTGGTTATTCTCCAGGCTTGTGTTCAACTACAACAGGGAGGATATTTTGGGGGCAGCATGAAGGGCCTGTCCGATGTGTTGAATACTCATACGCAACTGGTTAGTCTTCTATCTCAAGTTTCTTGTTATTTATTTGTCCTTACCTCTGCAAAAAATTATTATCTTTCCTGACAGTTATGCATCTGAGAGGCTTCCTAAACAATCACCTATTTTATTATTATGTTTTTCAGCACGAACTTAAAATATATTGTTCATTTCTTTATTAGTTGTGCATGTGACTACATGCACAACTATCCCTAACATCCTTTATGTAGCAATTATCCAATCACAGCAGCAGATACATGGAGATATTGGTAGTTCTGTTGTTTTTTTCTTCTTAGTCATACATCATTTTGTTTTAGGTCAAGTTATTACGGGTAGCTGGGACAAAACCTTGAAGTGCTGGGACCCAAGAAGTTCCAGCGGCCAGGACCGCTCTCTTGTTGGGACATATAGTCAACCTGAGCGTGTGTATTCAATGTCGCTTGTTGGCAATCGCTTAGTTGTTGCTACTGCTGGAAGGCATGTAAATGTGTATGATCTTCGAAACATGTCTCAACCTGAACAACGGAGGGAATCTTCTTTGAAGTACCAAACAAGATGTGTCAGGTGTTATCCTAATGGGACAGGTGCTGCTTTCTAAACTTCCTAATTATCAGGTTTTGCTGAAGTAAATGTATTCTTCTTCTAGAGCTAGCTGTCAAACTTAGCTTTACAGAAGATTGTCATACATTTATCTTGAATCTTAGCATTAGCTTATTGGTTAACTGTCACTTGTCAATCGTGACAGCTCTGCTATATTTCGATAACTGAAGTTTAACTCTGCTAGATCCAGTGGGAAAAGACAATTTGGTTCAACTAAGATTTTCTAAACTAATAGATAGTACTCGATTTGGGGAAATTATCATCCCATAACTTTTTTTAACCCCTTTTTGATTGTGACTATGCTTTGCAGGTTATGCTCTTAGTTCTGTTGAAGGACGAATAGCAATGGAGTTTTTTGATCTCTCAGAGGCTGGCCAGTCCAAGAAGTATGTAGCAATGTTCCCCATATGGGAGAATGACTTTGAGCAGAAACTTCTCTTTTGATTTCTTCTTCATTTGCTTGTGATGATGTTTATCTTGGAACTTAATAATGAGCTTTATTGTAGTATTGCCTGGTATAGATTATCAGCTGTTTCATGACTCCCCTTCTTGTTGATATTCTCTTCTGCAGGTATGCGTTTAAGTGTCATCGGAAATCTGAAGAAGGAAGGGACCTTGTATACCCTGTCAATTCCATTGCATTTCACCCAATGTAAGTTGCTGGTCTGTTTTTTTGTCCAGTACCTATTCCCAGTATGTCTGAATTATCTTATTCTTTATTTGGCTGATTCCGTATTCCTTCATGCTTAGATAAACTTCAACGTTAGATAGAGTCAGACTTCTTAACAGAACAGAGATTAGTACTAACTGCAATGAGTATGCACTTTGTAGTACAGAAATGCCAAATAATCATTAGAGAAAAATATTAAAGCTTTATACCGATGCAGTTGTAAGTTGATTTTTTTTTCAGTCCTCGTGAGTTTGGGTTATTGCTGATTCTATCTAATATACTTTCTTAATTTTGTTCTATTGGATGTCTTACTTGATAATTCTTCATGCAGCTATGGTACTTTTGCTACTGGTGGTTGTGACGGTTATGTTAACGTGTGGGATGGAAACAACAAGAAGAGGTTATATCAGGTAGAAGATGCTAAACCTCATTTTAAACCTTTTAGTTGCTACCTTTTCAGATACGGGATTAATGAGTCTTCTCCTCTTATCTGCTGCTGCTTGGTTACATTTATGTAGTATACAAAGTACCCAACAAGTATTGCAGCATTGTCCTTTAGCAGAGATGGAAGACTGTTGGCTGTTGCGTCCAGTTACACTTTCGAAGAGGGAGAGAAACCGTGAGCTCCCTCTCTTTCTCTTCTCTCTCTCTGTGAAATTTCAACTTTCTTACTGTCTTCACTTCTGCAGCCATGAGCCGGATGCCATATTCGTCCGCAGTGTGAATGAAGTAGAAGTGAAGCCAAAACCAAAAGGGCTTCCTAACCCTGCTGCATGAGTTAGGCAAAAGACTATAGTAGCTTGTACTAATTCTAAGCTCGTCTTATAACTGTAGTAGCTGTGTTTGAGGACCTTATTTACAATCATCATTTTCTCATTGATAACTGGCTTTCATGGAACATATGTGTAATGTTATAGAGGTGTCCCTCCTCTAACAATTGGTTTGAACAATCTGGAGATGTTGAAGGTAGAAAGAAGCACGATGATCATTCGTTTTCTAATGCTAATGAAATACTATTTCTAACAACATTTAACTCCTATATGGACATGTTACACTCAGTCTCATCTAAACCCTGATGGGGCAGCTTGAGGACCGGCTCATCTTCGCATTGCTTTCGACTGTGCAAGCAGCTCCTCGTAGTTCTATTAAAGGAGACTCTTGTTAGAACACAATGGTGATTTTTGTGGGTGTTAACCTGAACCTTAAAAACATGTAGACAGTATACACTAAGGATAAAGAATTATGAACGTTACCTGTTTCTCGAAAGCAGCATCTTGTGAATTGATGATCTTGTCTGCAATGCCATAGTCAATGGCCTCCTGTGCTTGGAAATACTTTGGGCGTTGGATATCGTTCTCAATCTCCTCCCTTAGTTTCCCAATTCCTTTGGCTAAGAGTTTGATGTAATACTCCGTGTTTGCTTCTAGTTCTTTTGCCTAAGCAACAAATAAGACAATTGCCTCTTAAACCCACTGCAAACAAGCGCAGATACACTAGAGAAAGAGAGGGAGATAAAGAGACCTTAATCCACATGTCTATGACAGCTTCACTTGATCTATTCACTTTTGGGAGGTAGATGAGTTAGGCTGCAAGCCGCGGTAGCCTTTTGCCCCAAGAGAGAGAAGCATTAGCTGCTTGGCCATATGCCATTCCACACTTTACAGTGTAGACATCTGCTTTGCAGTAATAATGACACAATAATTAGATGAAATTCAAACATCTAAGACAAACCAAACAATAAAAAGAGGCTTCTCAAAGTTTACAATCTAGTAATTAGTTTTTAGTTGGTATCGGTAATTAGAAGCTTACAGCCATAGTGTCAGCAATTGCGTAAGCCTCGGTTTCAGATCCAACGGTCTCCATCTCATTCTGGCAAACAAACAAGACCATTATACAAGAAAAATGTAAGAAAAAAAGACACCAACTTTATGTTAGACAATCAATTATATAAGATTATTGCAGCTTACCTGAGTGCCAGATGAGTTGATATACAAGTAAAATGGCTTCGTCGGACTGTCGTAATCCAGCCACATGAATTGAGCTACAAGAAGCTCAGTCGCAGCTGGTACAATCTGCAAGAATGAGAGAATTAACCAGGAATAATTAGGAAGAATCAAGTCGACAAGAGAATGACGAATACCGGCATCCCCAGATAGACAATCCGGGCATCTAAAGACTAAAAGCAAAGATGGCAAATCAGGAGGAGCAATTCTAGGCCTTCCAACTCCTCTAGCTCCTCCATGGTACATGCTGACACTCATGCTGTACTCAGACGGCCCTCTTTCGTTGTTGCCGGACATGCTCCACATTCCGCCATTACTCAAGTAATTGCAGGCTGATGAAATGCTTTCCTGAAGAAACAAAAGCTAATCAATGTTCTATTGGAGAAAGATTCTGTTTTCTCTATTCATGGTTTCATAAGAAAGGCAATTAGAACCCAATCACACATAAGAGGTATCACCCATTTCTTGGACTAGGGGATTCAGAATATTACAAACAATTAGAACCCAATCACACATAAATATGTTGCATATATAGATATTATGAACAAGCCGGAAGATGAATACCTCTGTGACTTTTTCAGACTGTCGGCTGACAGGGTTATCTTCTGTCATAAACATATCCATCTGTGAGGCGCATTCTTGTAATTTCCCATCACTATAAGTCTATAAATAAGATGAGTTACACGCTACACAGAGGCTTTTAGATGCAAGATCAAACTTTTGAACAAATTCCCAGAGGACGGCTTTCAATGATGAAAAAGTTGGAAAGAGAAAACAAATTCAACCAGAACAAAAAACTTGCCCATTCAGTAACTTAACAGGACTATACTATCTGTTCTACCATCTCAAGGTTGTACTCTACAGAATCCTTCTTCCTCTTTAGAAACCAAATTTACCCCAAGAAACCAGAGCTTACGGCATCCAACAGTATATTCCCTTCACAAAACAATAATAACAGATGATCTCATTATACAGAGGGAAACCTCAACAAAATAACTTCCTTCCTTATTGACTTCCAATGCACTAGGTACTAATGTATAGCCAATGTTAGTTCTTAATTAACATCACCAATTCGAAGTAGGCTAAAGCATGTTGCATTAGGAATATATAGCCTCTCTTACTTAACTGAGTAATTCCTTGTAGCAGTAAAACAATAAACCCTAAAGTTGCCCCAGCTTCCATCTATCACAGAATCTTCCCTTCATACGCAAATTCTTCAGTCTTCACACTATATGCTAGTTCTTCCTACGCCATATACACACATAAATACGTATAATAAGCACAAACCCCATAAATCTTCATCACGAAAACCAACAACGGGAAGCATAAAAAAATACGACGAAGAGCATCATCACATACACCCATATTTGAGATTTTCTTCGCGGAATTGCTTGGGTATATGATCCAGAGATTTCCGAGCCACCGAAGCCTTGAATCCACATCTTCGAATCGCGCTTTTTCGTGTTTTAGCTGCGAATAGCACCTTCGCGTTCTGCAGAAATGCCGAATTTCCGGCCAGCTCACGGCTATCTGCAGAGCTTGTGGATGAGAGAGGCGAAAGCAGAACAGAAGAAGACGCCATAAAAAATATTCAAGAAAATCGTTTCTCCACGCAGGGAGGAGAGAGAGCTTCAATTTTAGCTATTGATAAAGTAGAGTAATTTCACGAAGAGAAGGGACCAATGCTACAATTCTATAAAAGATTTGGGGTCAAAATGTGAATTTCTCAATCTTCAACTAGATATTTCACCTCCAGTAAAAGTAAAGTCCGCTTCCGTAACGGTTAGTCCAAGACAGTAAAAACCTATACAATCCCCAAAACACGGCTTTTACCGCCGTAAAAAATTGTCTAATTATTCAACCTTGCGTCTTCACATTTTCTTTAGTAGTTTTCTGCTGTAGATTATACCGGCCTTTCATACTTCACATATACATACAGCAGGCTGTATATACACGACTACATTCTGCGATCTGTACAAAGCCCCTCTCTCTTCTCTCTCTCTCTCAAACTACGTAATAAGTTGTTCGGTGCTCTGATTGTATCTATTGCTGTGAAGCTCGGCCGTCTCGAAGCATCTCGGAAGAATCCGAGGCAAGTCTGGTTTACGATTCTGTGGCCGTCTTTCTCTATTTTTTTGGTTTGATTTAATCAGTCATTATCTGTCACATTTGGAACCACTAGGTTTATATTTCGGTGCGGAATTCGGGAGTCTGCTGGTTTAATTATTGTGTTGGTTATTCCTAAATTTGTTAGACATTCTGCTTACGATCTGCTGATTCCATTGATAGTTTAAACATAACTTATTGCTCAAGGTAATTGCTAGTTTAAACATAACTTATTGATAGGTGACAATTGCTCGTCGTAGTTAATGATTCATTTTGTCATTTGCCGGCCAAATGTACTAATTTGAGGCTTTGCTTTTGGTACATGTTATTAGGTTGAATTTAGATAGTGGATCAAGCAAGTAGTAGTTTATCTTTGAAGTGACTTGATAACTAAGTTGATTTGATTTGTGATGTTAGTTCTTTATCTGTGGGGTTAGATGAATGGAAGTTGTTATGGCCACACCGGCTTATTTTCTTAGTCCCCGTCATGGATCCTGGAGATTGTTTAAGGTTCATATAGCAATCAGTTATTTACATTTCAGCTGCATTGTTTTTATCGATTTTTCTGCAACTTGTAAACATAACCTAAAACTATTTTTTATGATTTGCAAGTGGCTATGTAACTTTAATGGGTGTATTTCTCCATACTTAGTCACCACGTGAAAGTCGCCTTTTTGTGGATTATGAGAGATTGAGCATGTATCTTGTAGTCTACTTATATATTATTACCCTTACAAGTTGCATGCTTGGTTTAACTAGAACTCATTTAAATTGGCTACTTATCATTTATACATGAACTCTGATTGTGTAGATATGGCTCAGACGAAAGAAACTAAAAATGGGACGAGGACTGGGAGGTTTTCTAAATCTCCATCCGCTGACCCCTATCCTCTTGTTCTAGACATCGACGACTTCAAGGTGACACTTGAACACTTGTTTCTGATAGAGTGCACATGTGTGCCTTTGGGCACCACTAATTGGATTTTACCAGAATGCTAATTACTGTATTTTTGTACATACCATTAGGGGGACTTTTCATTCGATGCACTATTCGGAAACTTGGTTAACGAGCTGCTGCCTTCTTATCTTGAAGAAGAAGATACTTTTGAAGGGAATGGTGCAACGGATGCTATGACCAATGGTCATCTGAGGACTTCTCCTGATACAGCAAAGGCAGCCCAAGCGCTATCGAACCCGTGTTTTCCTGAAGTTGATGGTCTATTATCTTTGTTTAAGAACTCATGTACGCAGTTGATTGATCTCAGGAAACAGGTTAGATTTTATTAATCACTTTTGGACTTATGTTATTCACTGAACCTGAAGATCTTACTAGTATTGATGCTTGCTATCAGATTGATCAGAAACTCTCCAATGACAAAAAGGAAGTTTCTGCACAAGACTCTAAGCACCGGAATACACTCTCTGTGGTGAGTTATCTTAATTTAATGCATATGTCATATTGTATTCTATTTATATGAAATCTTGTTAGATTGATATTTGTCATATAATTTTGCTATATCTGGTTTCGTGAAGACATGCTGCCAATTATTGATGTTTCCTTTTCCATATGTTATGCAGCTGGAAAAAGGTGTTGATGGCTTGTTTGACAGTTTCTCAAGGTTGGATTCACGTATATCAAGTGTTGGTCAAACAGCTGCTAAGATCGGAGACCATCTGCAGGTAAAGCTTGAGTGAAGATTCTGAATCCTGTTTCTTTGTCTATGGTGTTTATCTCTTGGTATAACGCGCCTTAAATATACTGAGTGCAAGCAAAATGTTTTATTGCTCATTTTTATTTTGCTGATGCTATGTCAAATTGTTATATTGCTCATTTATCCATGATGTAAGTTTTGAGCTTCCTATTTGTTTTTTCAGAGTGCTGATTCTCAGCGAGAAACTGCCAGTCAAACTATAGATCTCATCAAGGTAAATTTTCAATATTTGGGTTTAAGAAGTACCTTATGATTAATCCCAGAGGATGATAGGATATCTGGTACTCCATTTGAGTAGCACAGTGCAATTTTCCCTGCAGTACTTGATGGAGTTTAATAGCAGTCCTGGCGACCTAATGGAACTCTCACCTCTATTTTCTGATGATAGCCGAGTAGCAGAGGCAGCTTCCATAGCACAGAAATTGAGTAAGATATCTTTTTCCTTGTGTACAATGTATAATAAATTTAATATTTGGGTATTTCTTCCAATTTATGCAATTATTAGAATCAACTTCTGATACATGTTCAAAAAAAATATGTTTTCATGCTAGATCTCTATTAGTTGCTGGGTTTAACTTGATAGATAGTTCAATACGCAAGGTTGTGTGATATTTCAATACGCGAGCTTGATAGATAGTTCAATCAGCTCTGACTCAAGTTTTTTCTCTGTGAATCAATGCTACGTTCTGGAACAACCAAAAGATGGAAATCTTAGAAATATCTATGGTTTTCTAGCAAAATTAGTACTTTCCACAACATAGATCACCAACAAGTTTGATTTCAGGATCATTTGCCGAGGAAGATATTGGAAGGCAAGGCATTGCCTCATCAGTTACTGGAAACGCGACAGCAAGCAGAGGATTAGAAGTAGCAGTCGCTAATCTCCAGGAATATTGCAACGGTGTGATGTCATGTCTAATCTATTCATTTACCATTACAAGCAGTATTAGTATCTTGATCCATGATCATGAGCTTGAACTAGAATCAAGAAGCATTAACAAACATAAGCTACAACTTCCCCTCCCTTTGCAATACATTTGCTCATTGTATTTCTGTGATGTGGGCATACATGAGTATCTGGTATCCTTTTCACTAATCTAGGACTTCATTTAGGTCAAGTTGCAGTGGTCGTCCAACTTACATAAATCCAATCATGTTCTGAGTTCCCACTTATGGACTATTTAGATTTTATGTTTTGTAATTTGATCGCCTGAAAGCAATTTTGGTTTGACTTTACATGTCTAAGTTAGACTCACATTCTTAGGTTTAACATGTTATGAAGACATTTATCTTGTTAATATGTACCTAGGAGTTTTATTGTGTTAATCAAATTTCTCTATTTCAATTTGATAGTCTTCTGTTCGTAAATGGATTTTCAGAACTGGAAAACAGGTTATTGGCTAGATTTGATGCAGCATCACAAAAGCGGGAATTGTCTACCATGGCAGAATGTGCTAAGATTTTGTCACAGGTAACTGTTTTTGCTTTTCACTTACCTATTATGCCCTACCATAGTCATGATGAATAAATTTACTCTGTATTCAAGTTGAGGAATCAAACCATGATTGAAAGAGGAAATCAGTTTCAATTTTGCAATTCCGTTTCATTTTTTTAGTTTCGCGGGCGGGACTGGAAGCAATGTATTGCCCACCTACTCATAGGCACTTTTGTGTAAAAAACCTTCTTATAATGATTTTCAACAAATAGATTTCATAAACACATATTGAAGAAAGAAACAAAACAGAGAACTTGCTTTACTAGTTATGGAAAAGACTTTTCAAGCCAATCTTCACACGACTTTTGGAATTCAGTTCAACCGAGGCAACAGCGCTATGCAACACTATGTGGGTCTGCGGCCAATGTTTGATTTGGAGGTCATGAATGAAGACGCTAGATTAGTTCTTGGCGACCCTGGCTCTCAACCTAGTCCTAGCAATGTTGCGCGTGGGCTCTCTTCTTTATACAAAGAAATTACAGGTTTGAATGATTTCATCTATCTATTGAAAGTTGTTGGTTTTGGTTTTCTCATCTAACGCGGCCGTGATTCGCAACCAGATACTGTACGGAAAGAAGCAGCAACAATAACTGCAGTATTTCCATCACCAAATGATGTCATGTTAATATTAGTTCAGGTATCCTTGTTTGACTGCATATGCAGGCTCGTTTTTTCTATTTTCAGTGGTGTTATATATGCATCTTATACGAAGCTCTTTTCAATATTTTCCAGATAGTTCCAGCAGATCAATTATTTTTGTTAATAAAAAAAATTGGATGAAGGAAAAAAACATGTTAAAAACTTATGGGTTGTTCAGATTAGACCAGACATTGAAATGATTGTTAGAATTTAGAAGAATAACATAAGATCTGACAAGAACAATTCAAGAGCCTTGAACTTATTAAATGCCATCTGTTTTTGGTAAATAGTATTGACATGTCTTATTCAAGCAAATGATGAATTACATTCCTGGTTTCCAGAATGACTAAAATTACTAAAGTTCACCCCTTCAATGAAACCGATTATTAATAATTATTTTACCATTTTTTGTCATTAGAAGAGCAACTGAGGCCTTTTATGAACCCTGATTGCAATCATCCAATCCATTGTATCAACGCGAAATCAGAAATCCTGATTTTGATGTCTGTAAACTGTTTAACTGTAACAATTTTAATATTGATTTTGAGTGTTGTCATGTAATGCAGCGCGTGTTGGAAGACCGAATTCCTAAACTTCTTGAGAAGCTATTGGTGAAACCATCTTTACTTAATCCACCTCGCATGGAAGAAGGCGGACTAATACTAGTAAATATCCACCTCTATCTGCTAACTGCTCTTACTAGTCCAAGTCGAGCAATGCTAATTAGCTTTTATTTATTACCCACAGTATCTGAGACTGCTAGCTGTGGCATATGAGAAAACACAGGATCTTGCTAGAGATTTACTTGGTGTGGGGTGTGGTGACTTGGATCTTGAAGGTATACATGAAATTTCTTGATAATATTTATCTAAGTTGAGTGATTTTGTCATTTAAGTTAACTGTAATATGATAATTATTTAGTACATTCAATACAGAATACAATGTTGTATTATGACCCTGTGATTCACTTTATCTACTTTGTATTATATAATAGCATATTGGCTAGTTACATTTCTTGAATTTTCATGTCTGTAAGCATAAGGTTTTCAGTGTCCCAAGGCTTGAGGCAAGAGACCATACTCGGAAGTGTGCATTGTTGCCAAGCATCTGATAAATGATAGCACTTTGAACAGTTTTAAATGGGAATCTGCAAAAATTTACCATTAGATAAACACAGAAATAGAAATTAGTATAATGTTCCTGAGTAATGACAATAGGACAAGCATAATTCCTATATGAAAAACACTAGCAGTAACTGTGAACTGCGGCTTGGATCTTTAAATCTTCAGACCTCGGGCGTATTGTATTAGCAGCACTCCCCGACAGAGTTATGTGAACTGTCTTTTCTTTTTTTCCAGGATTAACAGAGTCTTTATTTCTTCCACATAAAGATATATACATAGAGTATGAGCAGTCGTCTCTGGGACAAATGTATAAATCAAAGGTATGTCCCACACTATTGAAATTCATATCTTCATGATCTCTTGGGCAACATTTTATTGAGTTAACATAATGTGATGTTTATATTCCTAAATTATACTCCCTCCGTCCCTATTATCTTGTCTAATATTCCATTTTGGGTCATCCCAAATATATTGTCCAGTTTCTTTTTTTAGGAAATTATTTTCACTTAACCTTTTCTGGGACCCACAACTTTACACCACTCTAGACACAACTAAGAACTCTCCTTAAAAACCGCGCCACAACCAAAGTGGACAAGATAATTGGGACCGAGGGAGTATTGACTTAACATACTATGATGTTTATATTCCTAAATTATATTTCAAATATGATTCCTTGTTTCTATCATTCAGATGGAAGAACTGAGAGCTGAAAGCCAGCAGTCTTCTCAATCTACTGGGACAATTGGACGTTCAAAAGGAGCTTCCGTATCATCTTCGCAGCAGCAGATATCTGTCACTGTGGTGACTGAGTTTGTACGCTGGAATGAAGAAGCTATATCTAGATGCACTTTGTTTTCATCACAGGTATTCTAATGCTGGAAATTTTGGGTTGATTAAATGTCATAACAAACTCAGGGAAAAGCAAGTGGAGTTTTACTAGTTATTTCTTTCAAGCTTGGTAAGTTAATATTATTTTTAAATTAGTTTTGTCTAAACTAACTGGTTAATTCATAGAGTGTGGATTAGAGTTCTGGAATTTACTTCTGCGCTTTCTGCATTCAGATTGCTCTCGGTTGTTATTGAATTTTATCTGACTTCTCTCCTATATCATATAACCCTCCTCCACTTGTGTCATATTTTGTCCAGAAAGATGATATTGATCCTGATCTTGCTTGTTAGTTTCTGTAGTTATTTTTTGCATAGGTTCTTAACTATTGAATGTCCTCTTGCCATTCTGCAGCCTGCTGCACTTGCTGCTAATGTACGGGCTGTGTTCACTTGCCTCCTGGACCAGGTGAGTTTAGGAGTCCCGATCCTTCGTACTTTTCTTTCTATAATAGTTCCAAATTATATTTTGTTCCATTTACCATCCTTCCCCTACTTCAGGTCAGCCTATATATAACAGAAGGTCTGGAAAGAGCACGAGACAGCCTGACTGAAGCTGCAGCATTGAGGGAACGCTTTGTTTTGGGAACTATTGTTAGTCGAAGAGTTGCAGCTGCTGCTGCTTCAGCGGTAATCACTTGCACTTTATTCTGTTGTTTGTATTATCTCTCTCTTCCTTTTTTCTTGGGGGCGCGGGGGGGGTTGCTTTATCAGTTATCTTCTATTTAAGCAACTGTCATATTTCCTGAATATTGTAAAGCATTCATTGTGAGACCTTTATTGTACTAACAGGCAGAAGCGGCTGCTGCAGCAGGAGAAAGCAGTTTCAGATCTTTTATGGTTGCTGTACAGCGTTGTGGAAGTAGTGTAGCTATAGTTCAGCAAGTATGTAGTGTGTTTTTTGTTCATCTTTGTTTATGTCGGTCTTAAAAAATTGTGATAGATGTCACTATCGTTAACTCTCATTTTCAGTACTTTGCAAACACTATTTCTCGACTTCTACTTCCTGTGGATGGTGCTCATGCTGCTTCCTGCGAAGAAATGGCTACAGCAATGTCCAGTGCAGAAGGCGCTGCTTACAAGGGGCTTCAGCAGTGCATTGAAACAGTGATGGCTGAGGTTTGCAGCTGATATTTCTTGCTGAGCTTTGAGTTCCTATTCATAACTACATTGATTTTGAACTAATTGCTCCTTGAAACTCTTGAAAGGTTGAGCGGCTGCTATCAGCTGAACAAAAAGCAACAGATTATCGGTCACCTGATGATGGCATTGCTCCCGATCACCGACCAACAAATGCCTGCACAAGGTTTAAAATTGTTGCCATATTTAGTTTATGCATAATAACAAGAAAATTGTTGAATTTTACAAATCAACTTGTAAATGAATAATCATGCAATAACATTTCTTTAATATCATAAGGATCACTATTTTTCCCTTTCCATCTTCCTATTACATCATCATAAGACATTTAGTAATATACATTTCAATATTTCACTGACACCCCCCCCCCCCCCCCCCCCTTAATATCAGGGTTGTCTCTTATCTTTCCCGGGTGCTCGAATCTGCCTTCACTGCTCTTGAGGGTCTTAACAAACAAGCATTCCTGACAGAGCTGGTATGAGTATTTTCTTTAAGCAGTTTTGTGTTTGGATGTTGCCATATGTTTAATTTGCTATTAATTGTTCCATGCTTCCAGTGGTATACTATGTTCAGAAAAAACTCTTGCTGATTTTTACCTGACTACACACTTTATTTAGCATATTCAACCGTATTTTGCAATTTAAACGTAATTATCGGCTGCTTCAGGGGAATCGCTTACATAAGGGGCTGCTGAACCATTGGCAGAAGTTCACTTTTAACCCAAGGTAAAGCACGGGTTTCTTCCTGCATTTGTTTATCATGGTCAGCTGTATTCTAGCATATATACTTCAAGCCAAACCCGTGTATTCTTATGGGTTCTATTGCAGTGGAGGGCTACGGCTTAAGCGTGATATAACGGAATATGGTGAGTTTGTTCGCAGTTTTAATGCTCCCACAGTAGATGAGAAGTTTGAGCTGCTGGGCATGTAAGTAACTTCATTGTTTATACAGAGAAAACGGAAGCAAGTTATAGTACCATTATTTTGAACTGATTAATGCCATATTTTCTCTCCAGCATGGCCAATGTCTTCATTGTTGCTCCCGAAAGTCTTTCAACTCTGTTTGAAGGAACTCCAAGCATCCGAAAGGATGCACAAAGGTACAACCATTCTGAGTTGTATCACCACTAAATAATGAATAAATTCCATGAACTTTAGAAGTCTGCACATGCATCCCATATATATATGTTCTCCTTGTCCCAATGTATAAAAGTAGTCATTTTGGATAAATATCTAGGTTTTTTAGTCATACGGTTAAAAGTATGAGTTCTATAGTCTCTTTCATAACGATCTATTGAAAATACCTTACCATTACACGATTAGGAGTTGTGTGTCGTGTATCTTAATAGTGTAATTGTAAGGATGTTTTGGACCGTTCATTAAACGTGGCTATAAAACTCATATTTTTATAAGAATGACTAGTATATTCATCCACTTATCCAAAGTGACTAGTTTTGCTGTTTCTCTCGTCCTTCTCTATATTTAGCTTCTAGGCATGAGTGGTTTTCCTGTATTGACGATTCGAAATGGGTGCAAAACCAGGTTTATTCAGCTTAGAGACGACTACAAGAGTGCAAAACTGGCAGCTAAGCTTGCCTCTTTATTACCCAGCTCAAGTTAATATGGCAAATACTCTGCCCAAGTGAGAACAGATGTCAAGAGTTGATTCGTCGTAGGAATGCTGATCAATTGAAGTCCCATTGATTTGAAGGTGGAGTCCAATCTGTTTGTTGTCCTTAGAAATTATGTTTGTTTATTATATTTACAAGTTACTATATGATTGAGTGTAAACTATTTAATCCCTCCCTCGAGTATTAACTGCTGCTACACAGGCTTGTATCCATGTATATGCTGATGCCTATTTTCGTTTGCCTTGTTTGATTTCAAGTCCTAGAGGAAGAGAACGTACATTTATTATCATATGGTATTATAACTGCGAACGAACTCGCCATTGCTTCTAGGTCGAACTTGTACACACTCAAGATTTTCTATCCGGTATTTATCTTCTGGTATTGCACATCAAATGATTGTGTATCATTTGCAAAACCGTTTTCTCAGACTGAGTGTGGCCTGGAAGAATGTATATTATGAGATAGAAAAACCGTTTTCTTGCAACTATTTGTTGGTATATTTTTTTTCAGTATTTAAAGGAAATAAATATTAGATTAAATCTTGTGTTTGAATATTTTTTTTCTTTTTTTTCCTTTTTCAAAGTTTAATTTAAAATATATTTCATCTTATCAATACACGTCAAAAATGTCCAAATTTGAGTTAACTTCCTCATTTTTGCTCTTAGTTGAGGAAGAAAACATAATCCAGGATCTATGACATGCAAAATCAGATGCAGCCATAACCTTGAACAAGATAATACAATTTAGATGCCGAATTCTCTTCAATTATAATACCATTTTCAGACAAATCTAAGATCTACAGAGCAAGAATATTACATAGATACATATGTTTCCTACTTTCCCCTATCACATGAAGAACAAACCAAAAAAGGAAAAGGGAAAACAGAGAACAAAAGCCATATGAACACCTAATCAGTGGCCAAAAAGACCCTTTCCTGTAATATTAGATACCTGGAGTGAGAGCAATGCACTGCAAAAATGGCGAAAGCCCGTTTTTCTTATTACATATTCGCGCTTCTGCCTCCACGTGTTAGCATCTAGAGTAGAATGTTTGTGCTACGGCAATCTTGTTACACAGTTATGTTGTATTATGTGTGTTCTCAAACTCGTGTGTCGAACCTGCAACATTTGATGCGTTTCAAGAGGGCGTAGTTGTAAATAGTCGTAAGAGGAGGGAGAGAAGGAGAAGTTAAGTGGAGTACCTGTATGGCTGCTAGCAAGGAGATAAAATCTGTGCATTGTTGGAGTAAAGCTTTCTCTTTAGCAGTCACTTGTGCAAGTTCTGTCACTAAAACGTTCGCTTCCTCAATCTGAAAATGGGCTTTTTCAGCATGTCGGTTTCTGCATCATGCTAGTGAGAATTTATATGTGAAATCATACTTACCACTGGGAGAAGAGAACATGTAGATGATGCCATTCCATGCATGACATCAACAGCTGAACTTATAGCATCCTTCAAGCTTACAACATTGGCCTATCAAGATTGGAAAGTGTCGTTAACTTTATTCAAACCGTAGAAATAATATTTTTTCTGAACTAGAAACGTTGCAAGAAGCATACGGTTGCTCCTCCAACGACTGGAAGACGAAGAGTACTAGCCTTTAGAGCTTCGATAGCTCCAAGCAGAGAAACTGACTGGTCTTTTTCTTGAGAAGCCCAATCTTCTAGTAATATCATCTACAGAAAGAACGGAATCATGTGAGTATAAAGAATATTTTTTCGACTTCTCCCAGGACTACTCTTCTTAGCAGGACTAAGCAACAAGACCCGAGCTACTAAGATGAAAATTAGCAATGATGCAGTAATCTGCTATTACTGAGAAGTGAAGAATGAAGCTTACTTGTGCTTTTAGAATAGAAGCTAGTTTCAACTTTTGCTTCAGCAACTGCAGTCTATGTCTTTTTTTGGTGACAGTATCGCGTAGATCAGAGATTGCTATCCAGGCATTCCACAGATTTTTCTGGTACAAATGGAGGAATTAAACAATGAGATTTCACAAGGCAAGATAATAAAGCAACATAACGCCATGCTAAAGAGTTCTGGATGGTACAAGGATAGGTAGATTTTGTCAGACCATAAGAAATCATAAAGGATTTGGATAGGCACATTCTGTATGAAAATCGACATGTTAACAAGAATACAAGGGCTGCAAATGGACAGAGTCTCTTATATGGAAAGACTTCACTTCCTTATTCAGAAAAATATGCAGCTCTGAAAGAGGGATAGAGTGGAACAGAAATTGACTAGATGGGATAATGCTTATATCTTTCATATTTTGGACCTTAACTCCATGGAACAATATGTTGCTACTGAATTGCAAAAAATTGGAACCTAAGATCAAGACACTATGCATGAATGATATACATTTCCGAAACAAGAATTACTGGATATGATAGAAAGCAGAAACTGTATCAGTGATGATAACCATCTTGGTATCAACACAGATGAGATGCATTTTTTCTATTTAAAAAAAAAAAAAAAACCTCGAAGCAAGAAACGGAAACCCCAAGCACCTCGAAACTTGAATTAATTTGTCATTAAAAATATATGCTAAAACTAGGATTCTCATCCTATAGCTTTTTGTTGCCTTGTTTAGGAAGCATCCCAAGAATCTAATGTGGATTCTAATCTACTTTTTGGCACACTCAACATAGTAGAAATATGTCTACCATAAAAAGAAACAAGAAGTAAAGTTAAAATCAGCTTAAGAACATAACTAGGCAGTAGGCACCAGCACAAAGTTTTAACATCAAACAAATCAGACTCTAGAAGTCCACTTAGAGCAAAATCTCTAGCAAGCACCTTTAAAGTTGTTACACATAAAAGATTCAAAGTACAATTTAGTCTGAACTAAGATAATATTTCCCAAATCTAAGCACACTCCCCACTAGTTCATCGCAAAATATTAAGTTTGAATATACCCCTTTGCATCTCTAATGACTAAATTTCTCATCATGCTTTATTTGTAGGCAATCTTTTAAATGATGTCATTAAAGATTTGGCAGTTAAACTAGAATTCTTATGCCATATTTGATCGAAAGCACCAAAGGGAAGTGGATAGTAATAGATTGTTAAACAACTAAGGATCTTATGTTCAAAATGAAACACAAAATAATCATACCACTCACCACAAAACTTATCATAATTTCATTCAAAATGCTAGGCATTGTAGGCTCAAACAGTAAGTAACAATACCTCAGCACGGTGTTTCCGCCCCAACATAACCTCCTCAGTTCTTGCATTCACAAACCGCCACTGCAGGTTCCGGTTATACAACAACCTCAACAAATGCGCATCAAATATCCGATTCTCCCCAACTTTCCCCCTCCGAACATCAACAGCATAACTAAGCACCGACGGTGTCTCAACAAAGTGGTTATTAACACTGCTAACTGCATTCCTCATAGGAGAAGGACTACCCCGCCTAGATGGAGACAATCCAACACTACTCACAAACTTGCTAGGTGAGGCAGGCCTACCACCTCCACGAACCGGAGATGACATTGTTCTTGGTGAAGACATAAAAGCACCACCATCAGTAGAGTATCTTTTCGAATTAGGAGGCACAATCAATTTAGAGCTAGGGCTCATTGATAAAGGCGAACCCGGATCTTGCAGCCTCCTTAACCGAGTATTCGTCTCTTGCCAAAACCTAGCTGAAACTGCAATCCCACGAGGCCCATTTCTCCCATTGGAAACCCCACCATATTCTTGAACTCCATTAGTACTATCTGAAGATACACTATCAGAATCTGATGCAGTGAGATCACAAGGCACAGAAATATCATTACTATTATTATTATTAATAATAATTAAATTCCCATTATTTGAAGCCTTAATTAGGTCATTTTTCCCCAAATCAAGACTCAACCTTCCATCAATTGAAGGCCTCCTCTCATCATTCATCAATTGCTGCAGTGTTCTTGCTGCATTCGTAGATCCATTACTGCGGCAATCCAAACTCCGAGATAAAGAATTAGCCATCCGATTCCTTGCCGGCCAACGGTTGTGATCAGAAGGCTTGGAATTCTCCATCTGATCTCCTCCCCCATCAACCTTACCTCTCGATGGAGTACTCCCCCTCCTCCTCTCCGGCGTCCCCTTCCTCACACTAGGCGACGGCGGCGGCGGCGCCTTTGTCTTACTAATGGGCAAAGAAAAAGCCTCTCCTTGAAACGAGACCGACAAACTCCGCGTAGAAGTTACTAGAAGCTTCGTCGCAGCTGAAACTTCAGCACCATTTCCACTCTTCAGATCGAGATCGACCATTAAAGGTCTCGACGCCGCCGGACGCCGCCGGTCGGCGGAGACAGACCTTTTTGGGGCTGAAACTGAAATACCCCCATTTTTCGCAGGAGTCTGATTTCTCGAAATTAAAGGGGAAGCATACCTTCTAGATGAGGAGGAAGACGAAACCGAAGACGAATTCGATGTGGAGGTCGAAGTTGAAGGAGACATGTATCGAGAAGAAACAACTCTTGATTTAGGTTTTCTTCCATTACTCGCAACTCCATTGCTGTTATCCTTCTCCGACAGCAGCAATGGCGGCCTTCTAGAATGTTCGTCTTGCGCCGCGGTTTTGGGGTTTGCTGAAGCTGCTCCGGAAACAGCAGCCACCATCATCACAATTAACAACACATGTACGCTACAAACATGAGAAATTTAGAATCCAAACTGTCACATTACGAATTCTACTCAAGATTTTCAAAATTTAGTAGAAGCCTTCTACAAAGATCAGGATATCCCACCGTAGCTCGAGAAAGCTATCAAAAGATACCGCATTTTCCGCAAGAAAGCTCAGTAAAACTCAAAATTGCTCAAACTCAAAGAATGAATCTGAGGAAATAATTCTGATTTTCCGGCGAGAAGTTAGAGAGAGAGAGAGAGCGCTCAGATTTGGGGCACAAAGTTTTTCGAACATTCGCGGGGGGGGGGGGGGGGGGGGGGGGGGGGGGGTTAATGTGACATTGGAGAGACGTTACGCAACTAACCTTAATCAAAATTAACTACTCAATTAAAAATTTAATAATCATGTTTAGTGAATTTATGCTGATTTTGAATGATTTAGTGATCATTATAATATTTCGTAGAGATCGATGAAATATTAATAACATAGCATTTTATTTGTCCTAGTAATTGTGTCTCGTTTCTTTCAAGAAAAAAATTGAAAAGTTGTGTTATGTACGAATTTAAGGTGGATAGGTTCACCTAAGGATTTTCTGCCCCATTTGGTGGACCACTTGGTGGCCCACCAACACCAATCACGTTCTATCACGCGTGTATTAGTGGGCTATCAAGTTATCACCACACGACACATATCTTCACCTTATTGGTGGGACATGTAGTAGGCCACCTACTGGGGCAGAAGATCCTCACTCGATAGGTTCCGTCACCCCTCTCAAATTGTGTACGATTTTAGATTATTTTTTTTTATGAAAAAAAATCATTTTCATGCCCCTGGACGTCCTATTTGTACTTAGATTGCATATTAGGTTTCCCTAATTTTTAATTATCAATTCACGAATAATTAATACTCCCTCGGTCTCAAATATATATGTCTACTTTTATTTTTCGTCTGTCTCAAATCTATATACCTATTAGTAATTTTTTGTATCTAACTAAATTTGTCACCAACTTTAATAGATTAATTAATATGATAATATAGAAAAAGACTATTTTATCCAACTTTTATAATAGCAAACACAATTATGACATTAATTTTTTAGTAATTTACTTTAATTTACTCAAATTCCAACACCAACATTTATTTAACTTTCATATCATTAAATTTTTTTCTTAATATATGTGAAAAAGCAAATGAACATATAAAATAAAAACGGAGAGAGTATATCATAGAAGAGAAGCGCAAGAGGTATTTGACATTTACATTCTGTCATAGCCCGAAAGAGATCATCTGCTCTCAAAATTTTTGTCCATCCCATTATTTGTAATCTGATTTTACAATACATTACTATGTAAACCATAAGATTTGTCCGATTTTATAAATAATTCCAAGGGACATAAGTTTTAGAAACAGGTGGTCACATTCCATCATTGGCAGTCTTGTTTCACAATTCATCCCTTGATTGCTTTGTTTTCATTGGACATCATTAATTTTTCATTACATTAATAGACGAATTCGTATAAACGAAGTTGTACTGACTAAAGGAAAATGAAGATGTATGGGTTAGTCAGGTTAGTACTAGTTTATAGACCGATTAACAAAGTAAATGGTGGGTGGCAAATGCATCAAGGCATGTGACTTAAAGTAGACTCTTTCAGATCAAAAGTGTCATGATTTGATATTAAAGTAATTGTAATTAGTTAGAAAGTTTCTAGAAGTCATCACTTACTTGATATTACAATTATTGTTGCTTCTTATCTTAATATCTACATCTTATGTTTTTCCACCTTAAGACTGCCTAACAAATTACAACTACATAGTCACGATTATCAAAGAGAAACGCTTCAACAATATATGTTAGGTTAGATTGTTTAACGGGTCAAAATCAAGAAAAAATACGGGCTAAAAGCATGTAAGCAACCAAATTGCTACAACATAAGAAAACATAAGAAATCAAATGAATAAGAAAAGTTAACACCAACTAGGAGTATTATAAAACGAGAGTATGATCCGATGGTTCACAAATAAATCCAAATTGAGCCAACAGATTGGATAATTAGTGTCACTAGACATCTCTTACAAAAGATAGGAGCAGATGGTAGGATTTGTTTAACAACTCAAAGACATTCCACTACGTAAGTTGTGGCAAGCCCCTCACCATGTTTAACGATACTGCAAGACGATAACAAGAAACAAATAATAGATTACAAGCAGTCTGTACAAAAATGACAGTTCCGATAGTCGTATATGTGTTGAAAAAAGAAAAAAAGATTACCTTGATGAAGCCAATTTCCTTTGCATTGCTGCGGAAGCACTGTCTGCAGCACATAAGTCCGTACTTTCTGATTATGCCGTGAGGATTCCCACACACGCGGCTAGCAAAAATTTAACAGCAAAGCATCAGAAAATTACTAAAAAGGCCAAGCAATAGCAAATAGCAAAGGTGAGGCAATTCAACAGCAATGAGTAACATGAACGCAAAAAAGAGGAGGCAAAAACAATTGAACACGACTATTCAAATAGCACATGCACTGTCAAAAGGAAACCATTTAGTTAAGAAGTGGGCAATATTTTGTACAAGATTAAATATAATTAATTTCTCGACTCAAAGCAAATAATGAAAGGTAGCAAAAGAGGACCACACAAATAACGTACTAGTTATCCAGCTTACATTACTAAAAAGAATCTTGATTACAAGATAAAGAACAATACATAGACAAGGAAAGCTCTACAAAGAAAGGCATTTATGTGGGTACAATTGTAAAGCCAAAATGATAACCAGCTCAAAAGAGACATGGGCAAAACCATCATGAATTAATGCACAAATAAATACACGTAATAAAAACACAATGCTCAATATCATCAATTAAGATTAGAAGAAGCAAAAAACAATAAACGAAACACAACATAGACCAGTTCTATGTTTATAATACTCAAGAACCTCACATTCTAATAAAACTTATACAATCACTCGGATTAATTATAAAGCAATTCATCATATAATAATTTTAAAGAACACTAACGACTTATATACTCAGCCGATTCCAAAACGTCAAACAAAGTGCGTACTAATCAAAATATCAATCAATTAGGCTGGGCAATAACAACAAAAACTCACCACAGTCATCGTTAAATCTGTAAACATATAAAAATCATAACGCGCTATGATAATTAATTGTATATTTAGAAAAAAATAAGGTACCAAGTGCGGGATCCAGGGCCATAAGTCTTAGGGTGAGAGTTCCAGATGTTGGAGTGCCCCATTTTCTTCTCTATTCCGCCGCCGATCAATTTGTTCGAAAGCCGTAGACGCAAATGAAGATTGAGGTTTTGGGAAACTGCTGAAATGTTTATTTATACCGCCGCGGCTGCGTGGAAAAACCCTAGTTTGAGGGTAGATTTGACTTTTTGTTTTTTTATATTTTTTATTAATTATGATACAAATTAATGACAATGTGTATAATTTTTTTAGCAATTAATCAAGCATAATTTTATTGTGGTGTAAGAAAATTCATAGTCGACCTGAACAAATGAGTAATGACATACTCAATTATAAAGAAATTGAATACGATTAAAATCAAAAATCCAATTATCCAGTTTGCAAATTACAATTTTATTTGATTTTCGATTTGGTGGTCCGTTGATTTTCGGTCATAACCCAAATTTCTAAAGAAAAAAAGCATGAAGTTTTTGTTTTGACAAAACATAAAAATGCATCTTAGTGAGAAACTAATATATGTAGTATCACTATCGTCATTCTAAAATTTTTAAAATAAAATAAAATTGTTCATCTACCGATTTAAAACCGCAAGTAAGTATAATTTAGACATTTGTGTTTCTTAAATTTGCAATTATCCTCAATTCATTATAAAATTATGAGAAGTACTCAACAACAGCTAGGCTGTCTATTGGGTCGTTTAACTGGTCGAATTGAACCGAACCAATGAAATTTGGTTTGATGTTTAGTTTTCACATTAGTTTTTTATTCGATTTACGGTTTAAGCATTGATTAACCAAACCAAATTGAACAGAAAAATCTTATTTTTTTTATATCTTAAAAGTAATCTATAAACCCTGTTATCTTTTTCAACTCTCTTAACCTTAATGGACTCACCTTTCATTTTTTGTCTTTTGTTTTTCTTTAGATTGTTCCTTAACGTGTTAGTTTACATTCACAAAGTATTTACATTATTAGATGTAAGATTTTTATAGTTATGTGTATATTGAATATATTTTATATACTTATTTTTACTTTCAATGCCTTTTTAATTTAAGTTTTTAATAAGAATTATTGGATCAAATGCATTTTTAATATTTTTATTTTTTGTTTTTTCCCCTTCTCAAAATCTCGGTTACAACAGAAATCGAACCAAATTGATTTTTTTTAATTTGATATTTGATTATGCCAAATAGATAATCGAACGTTCGATTAATTAAATTTGTAGTTTGGTTCGGTTACATTTAACCGAATTAACACCTAATAATATTTTTTAAAAATATATTATTATATTATAAAAAATCAAAAGAAAATCTTATATATATATATATATATAAATATAACGAATCTTTCAATTTCAAATCAACTTCAAATCTCAATTCAATTGGATCTAATTGAGAATTTCATTAAACGAGGGGTAAATTTATCAAATTTTCATTTATCTATACATTAAGGACATATTACAATTGATAATTTCATTACATGTTATAATATTTCTATATTAATTGATTTTTACCTTAATTTTATATATATTATTATATATAGGACATATTACAATTGATAGTTGATTAGGCTTATTTATATATATATATATATATATATATATATATATATATATATATATAGTTAGATTAAAATATTGGATTAAATTCTTCAAAAGAAAATCTCATAAATACTAACTTCAAAATACTTCAATAGTTTTAAAATAACCAATTAAATAAATTTACATTAAAGAAAAATCTTGCCATTTCAGTGCAATTCAATAGTTAATTCTATATTAATTAATTTTTAAGTTAATTTTATATATATTATATAATATTATATATAGGACATATTACAATTGATAGTTGATTAGATTAATACATAGAGAGAGAGATATTAAAACATTGGATTAAATTATTTCAAAAGAAAATCTCATAAATACTACCCTCAAAATACCTCGATAGTTTTAAAATAACCAATTAAATAAATTTAAAACAATAATAAATGTTGGTCGGAGACGAAAAGTCGGTGTAGAGGGGGGTGAATACACCGAGCTGTTTCTTTTCTCGTAAGTCGAAGCATGTTTGCATCGATGAACAGCCAAATAAGCCTTCGATCACTGGGTCAAAGTGAGTCCTCGAGCTCTTCTGCCGATCGTTTACGAACTCGTCGGAGCGTAGTGCGGATAAGTGTTAGCCGGAGTCGTCTCTTTTGAAATGTAAAGTCTTTTGTGTGCGCTTTTTAAGATACGTTTTATGCAGTGATGATTTAAAACTGGGTTAAATGCATGCGATAAAACATAAATAACCAAGCGATTTTTAATGTCTTCTACGAGATCGTAAGCGTCCTGTCTCCTGAGTTTAGCATTCGGCTTCGACGAAGAACGCGCGATTCCATGACATGTTCAAAGTATCTTCGAAGCGGTTCAACAACTACCCCTCGGACTTAACAAAACAATAAACATAACTCAAGTCTAACCTATACATCGCTAATCCTATCGCACACTAATCTACGATATCGCTCGTTTTGATCTTCAATTCCATAGACTACTATGATTTCCCCAATTTCTTTTAACCCCAACTGAATCAATCTTTCGCTCATATCCAACAATAAAAAAATAAAATTTCTCATATAATTTCTTCTAATTTTCTCTCTCATAAATCACGTTAATATAGTGTGGTTTAAATGCCAATGAATTTCAATTAGGATGCTTTCCAAAAAAAAACATTTAATGGAGATCAAGTCAATTAAATTCATTTCCTCCAATTTTTTGTCTTCCATAAAATACCAATATCTCTTATCATTGATATTTTTTTTAACAACTTTTATATTATATTCATATTTAAACTTACATGTATATGGAATCAATCAAATCAATATAAATTAATTATAATTATTACACTGTGAGAAAAACATCTCCATATATAAAATTAGATTTCTCATAAATCATTCCAAATTTTTCTCTTTCCCACCAATAACGTTAATTGATTGTGATAAGAGAATATCATTGAGTTTCGATTGATTTCCTCCTGAAATCAATTTAATTGATTATCATAAGATTTTTCTTTAATTACTTTTTGAAGCACAAGATGAAAATCTATAATTTAAACATTTACTAAAAACTTTACTACAATTTTTACAACTCTTATAATAATTTGAACGAAAAAAAAGTGCAATACAAATGCCTCATATTTGGTCCCTCATCGAAGAGTTGGATGAATTCAAAGAATCATTTGCAATGAAAGTTCGTATGGTACGAGCATACGAGATACCTTCTTTCAACAAAAATGATATATCAAGTATGTAGTGTGTTTTTCATGATTCCAAGGTACAGTTAATTGAACAGTTTTATATTTTAATATTCCAACATTTCATATTTTAAATTGGCACATTTAAATGTTTCAGGAAGAGAGAATTGAAGCAACAATACTAAAAAATTTGGTTCGCATATTCAAACCGCAACTAGATGAGGTCAGATATATGGTGTGAAAAACTTCAAAGTAGTCCATGATAGTAGGACGCACAAGGTTACAACAAGTACATATATAATATTGATCAATGAAAAACCCGAGTGTTAAACTCTTGCAAAAAGATTTTCATGATACACAATATTGTTTAAAGAGCTTTGATGAGGTTCACAAAATAGAAAATATTAACAAAGTCACACCGTTTTGTAGGTTACAAATATATGATTGTACTTATAGTTTTAAAATGTTCATGAGATAATATATATCATCAACTACCGTACGCTTGCAGATATCATAGGAGCGGTTGCACATGTTGGCAATGTAGAGATCCATCTTACACTTAATGGACAAGAGAAGAGACTAATCAATATCAAACTTGAAGATACAAAGTATCAATTTTAATTTTAATATTATTAATTTTAGATTTTGTTAAAAAAATCTATCAATATATTTATAATCAATAATGTTGCAATTCATATGTAGGGGGACATCTTAACTTGCATTCTCAGGGAAGGTTATGTTGATAAGTTTTTCAGCTTAATGAAAAATTAAACTTTGAATCCCAACATTTTGATTGTCCAATTTTGTAAACCAACCATTTTCAAAGGTTTGCTCAACAAAAATATTTAGGAATTTTCACATACTATACAATTATTTATTTAATTGTTTATTGCTATTTATTTTTTAATATCTAGGTGACAGAAAAGTTATCAATGTCTTCTATGCTACAAAATTGCTATTGAATGCTGAGTTAGATGTAGTTGTTCATTTAAAAAATAGGTAAATTGCCTCCAAAAAGAATATATACTAAATTGATTTCTATAGAAAATGATTCAAAATGAATTTTTGTCTTTTTGAAAAATTTAGACTGAGTTTTCTATTTATATGTTTGCCATAAAGAGTTTATGGATTCTTATTTTTTTTGGTGCAATCATTTTTTCAAAAAACTATTGTATAAGGTAGATCTATATTTGAACTGTCCAAGGCTTTATAATATATATATATATATATATATATATATATATATATAATTGAGAAAATATTAAAACTTCATTATTAAGTAATATTTTTTATCCTTGCATGTATTTTTTTAAAGATATTTGCAAAATTTGTGTATTTTTATATCTAAAACATGTGTTAAACCTCTTGGCTAAGATATTGCCTTCCTTTGTACATCACAGTAGAAATTATTCTTAGATAGTTCTTTAAAATAATTAAAAAAAACTGTCAAGGATTTAATGAGGCGATTTTTCAGACGGTCTATAAGCTAAGATGAGTGATATTATTTATATCAGACCAACAAAATATTAAAAATATATTGTAATCATGTTTATATATTCTACTTAATTTTTGAATAATTATATTAACATGATTCTCAAAGTTAATATAAACCATCAAATTAAATTATTTTTACATATTAATTTAGTATTCTAAACTATAATATAATATATTAATATATATATATATATATATATATATATATATATATATAATTCAAGAAATTTTACTTTATAACGGTTTCATAAGTATTATTTTTCATGTATAGCACATGTGCTGTTCTAATAAAAATAAAGTGCTAAAAAACATAATTTGATTCGATTGGGTCGATTAACCAATTGAATTCCACTTTAAGATAGTCAACCGAATTGATAGCCTACCCACTTTAATAGTAGCCCCTACGTCGTCGTCTTGTTTCGCGATTGCTGCAGAGAACATAAACTCTACTATTAATTAGTACTCCTAGTATATTATTTGAAGGGAAGTTAGCATCTTAATATAGTAGAGTATAATTTGGAATCTAAATTGAATCGAGCAATGTCGCAGCACCTCTGTTCATCATCATCCTCCTCCGCTCTGGAGATCATTGAAGAAGACGAAGAATTGATTATGGACGGATCGGGTTCGGGATGGGTGGAAGCCCTAACTCACTGCGATCATCTCACTTCTCTGTCGTCCGATCTTGTGCATATTCCTACCCCCGATACTCCCTGCAACAGGTCCGTTCTCTCAAACCCTAATTAATTCTGTACTAAATTCAAGCAATTTTGAGACTATTGATTAATCTCTGGCATATTGGGTTTTCCCCTTTCGAATATGTATAAATTCATGTTCTCTTCAGTATATGAACCCTAAACCCTAAATTCATGTTCTCTTCAGTAGATGATCATGGAGTTAAGAGAAGAGCATGTCAAGCTGAAATTCAGTTTTGGATAATATAAATGAACATTCAATTTCGTAGAACTAAACCAAAGGAATGTTTTTGATTTGGTATTGCGATTCTGATGTGAAGGTTTTGGACTTTTGCATACAAGACAGAGTATGACATCTGGAAGAACTTCTTCAGTATGATATGCTTGACTAGATGTGTTAATTAGAAAGCAAAACTTTCTTCATTACACTTGACTCTTTGTTTGCTGGATTGGTTTATGTAAAGTTTCTGACTAATTTTGCAAAACTGGCTTAAACTGAATGATACAAAGATGCGAGCACCCGGATGAGAACTGGCTGTGCCTATGCTGTAAAGAAGTCCTCTGCAGCCGGTTTGTGAACAAGCACATGCTTGAGCATTATCAACACGAACATCATAATCTAGCATTGAGCTACAGGTTCTTCACTCCACTCTGGGATTATCTTCATTCTTTAGAAGGCTGTTAAGTTTTCTTATTTCTTTTCGGATACTGATTGACCTAGCCTCTCTTGTTTGCCGATCCAGTGATCTCTCTGTGTGGTGTTTCTCCTGTGATGCTTATCTTGATGCTCAAGTTATAGAGGCATTGCGGCCTGCTTATGAAACTGCGTACATATTGAAGTTTGGTTGTCCGCCACCAGTTCGAGCAATTGAGCAAGCCCGGAATGTAGATGAGGAAACGATCACCTTAACTGAAAATTGAGGTGCAATTCTATCTCTTCATATGGGGCAATGGTGAAGGAGAAATCATAGTATTTGACTGTTTATCAATTATCATTAAGTTTGATTGCTAAATTCCCCAATATCATCTTTCCCTTTGCTCATGTCTCATGTCTCTTGTTGGAGTGGGCAGTTTTTTATTACAAAATGGATGCTTCAAATTGGGACAACTTCATTGTACGGTTTGGGCCTCCCTAGATATTAATCGGGCTTCTACAACTCATTGCCCAGCCCATATTTTTGTGGGTCCAACCCAATAAACTCACGTACTTAAATTACATATATTTCTTAAAAATTTGTATAAAAATTAAATAGAAAAAATAAATAATGAAGGATACATAACTTTTGAGCTCGGCCTTCCAAACTTATGAGTAGATCAGACCATTATAGGCTATTTGTAACAGCATTTATTAGATTTTATTTAATGGGCGAATTTTTAAATTTGCAATTTTTAGGGAGTGGGAAATGAATACGTCTATCTAATGGTGCAAACTATCAATTTATAAAGAGTAAAAATAGTAAGTTTTCAAAAAATTCAAAGAAAATACGAAATAGTTACATAATTTTGAAGGGCGTTTATTTTAGTAATCAATTATTTTGAAGGACCTTATCTAATTAAATAATTACACACTTTGAATTTATATTTTATACAATTAAATTCCAAAGTAATATTCGTATAATAACTTTGTTAACCAAATATTTTTTTTCCGATCGATCATGATGTTATTATTTTAAAGATATTTATTTGTATCTAAAATGTATGAATAAATAAATAAATTATTTTTATCATTATTTTTAAAATAAATACGGACTGACAAAACCAACGTTGCCATCTGATCTCATTAGGGAAAACGGCACGTGTCGGTTCTGTTTTTGTTCCTAATTTTATTTAAGTTGGATTTGTACAAATTCCACTCGGAATTGCATACTCGGGCCGCCCGATCAAACAACCAATTTGAGGAGGCGGAAAAGCAAAACCCCACGCTGCTCGTCGATTCCCACTTGGGATACTAGGTCAATTACTCTTTTTCTACTTTCAATTTACATTACAATTTGTTTTTCAGTAATTGGGATTTTCGTTCGTTGCAATTCGTGAAGTAGTGTTAGTGATTTTGATCGAGATTGTTTGTTATTTGGGTACCGGTAGCTTCTCTTCGCTCTAATTGATACTTTTAATTCTGGGTTTTGTGTTTTTGCTCTAATGTATAATGGGGTTCGATTTAATTGTCCAATTTGTGATGTTTCTGAATCTCTCTCTCTCTCTTTTTTTAGTTTCTTTTTCGTCAATGATTTCCTGAAGTTGATAATCCATTCTCACTTAATGTTTGATTGTGAAAGTAAATTTGAATTTGTTGGTACATTTATATACTAGAATAAAAGCTTAATCTTTTGTGGAATTCTGTAGCTACAGTACATTGGGGAAACTTCGCTCTTTTGTAATAGTATAAAAAAAGTAATCCGCACTAGACTAACCATGTGTTCGAGCTATAGCGGGGTTCGAGGGAAATCTGAATCCTTTTCTTATAGGGGTATACAGTTAATAGGAATAACTCTATGCTGAACTTCAATTATGCTTATATTTATCTCTTTTGTGCTTCATTATTTAGTTTATAGAGTAGTCTGATGCTATGCTTCATTATTTAGTTTATAGAGTAGTCTGATAGTCTTTAATTTGGCAGAAGTATGCTTTAATGTTGAGCAGATAGACTTAAAATGGTGGACAACCATAATCTCACTCGTATCAACACGCTAGAGCTGAAACATCTGATATACAAAAGGATAGGGCAAGAAAGAGCCTCACAATATTCCCATCACTTAATCAAATACTTCAGTGCAAAGCTCAGCAAGTCCGAGTTCGACAAAAGCTGCATACAAACCATTGGGAGGGAGAATCTCTCGCTCCACAATCGCCTCATCCGAGCCATCCTCCAAAACGCAGTCCACACCACAGTCCCG
This sequence comes from Lavandula angustifolia, assembly GCA_028984105.1. NCBI lineage: Eukaryota > Viridiplantae > Streptophyta > Magnoliopsida > Lamiales > Lamiaceae > Lavandula > Lavandula angustifolia. Next base: position 2,512,230 of record CM054820.1, on the reverse strand, counting down.
CCTCAAAAATCACGAAGAGTCGAACCACTCGGTGTTAAAGTCCCAAGTGGTTATTCCCCGAGGAACAATTTGCTTCATGGAGGCGCGTTTCCTCGCAAGTGTAGGTCCCCGCGTGATCGCCCTAGCCCTCGGGGCCCACTTGGTAAGAGTCCGAGTATTATGACGTGCGAAGAGGGGTCGCGAATGCAAGAACAACAGAGTTCGTCACAGATTCTAAATAGCAAGCCTCCAATTGCAAATGCATCAGAAGGCGAAGAGGCGGTTTCAAGAATGCAAGAAATGCAAACTCTTCCTATTTCTGAGAGATGGAGTTCTATTGCTGCACCTCTTGGTGTTTCTGTTGATTTTGGTGGTGCTCGTAAAGTTCCTAATTCGGGTTCATTACATCATAGTTATGCTGAGACTTGTCTAAGCAGTGGGGAATTGCCGGATACTAAGTCTCTAGGACGACGTGTGCTGAAGAAGCTGGCATTGAACGGAGTTGGGATTTCACTTGATGGGACTAACATGTTGAATAAAGGCTTAGATGTGTATATGAAGAAAGTTATATCGCAGTGTACAAAGACTGCTGGACGTCGGTGTGTGGATCCTCGTACTATTGCAAGAGAGTCAAACTGTCAAATGCAGCCTACTTGTCTAAGTATGGTGGATTTTCGTGCAGCCATGGAAGTGAATCCATCAATACTCGGTGAAAATGGGCCAGCACAGCTTGAGATGATATCCAATTACGCCAGGGGACAAGCCACGAAACAAACCCCGAGCAACTTACTCGACCAATCAAGCCAAGTTAGTTTCTATACTATTAACACCATTTGACTTAGTGAGTTAACAAGTTAATTTAGAGTTGCAACTTAAGTTTATAGGAAAAGAGGTACATATAGAAGCAAATTATGTGGTACATTTTTAGGTAGGAGATCATTTTTTTTATTTGTTTCTTATGTTGAAAAGTGTATATAGATTTTGTTGTCTGAAATTTATTTGGCAAGTTTTCGGCCATTCTTGGCGAGAAACTGACAGTAATGTTTATATTTTTGTTATTTCGGCCATTTTTGGCCAGAAACTGACAGTAATGTTTATATAAATGGTGGTTTATGTTGGGATTTCACATGTGAAAAATAGACAATTATCAGAAACAGACAAACTTAGTATTTAACCGAATACATTAGTCATTTTATAGGTGAGAGAATTGAAAAAATAATATGAAACTAATTACATCACTACAAAACCAACCTACACATAATAACAATAACCTAGAAGATTTAGAATCAACTCAAATCTTCAGCGTCAAAAACTTCTCTGCATCAACAATGGAAAAATCTAAGCTGCTTATCGTCTCTTCGGTAATCTGTAGAGCTGCCGGATAATTGACCAAGGGCATCGATCAATTTAGCAGTCAACAAGGCCTCCCTCCTAATCAACCTTTTCTAAGCCAGCCATGTAGGTCAAATAAACTGTCCACAGGTAGGAGAATGAGTTGCTTACCAGAGGCTGCCAAATACCAAACCATAATAGCAAGCATTAGCCATTAGCCTATCTTCAAACAGAGAATGATCAAATAGACTAGATAAAAGGGAAAATATCTTCATTATCTCACCTGCAAATGAACAGGGATGAATCTGAATGTAATTAAATCACACATAGGCCAGTACATTACGCCTTTAGCTAGAGTCGGGACCAGATCGCGCTTCAACCTAGCAACGATCTCCGATCCATTTTCACCTGAACACAAAGTACAAGAAGGTAGAAAAAGGTCATCTTGAATTTTTAAGACATTCTCAATTCCATCATGCACCTTTGAATCATGTAATGATATCATAATATGCAGCTAATTAACACGCTACATATCCATTGATGAAACTGCATCAAAAACTGATCTTTCAAATCATAATCCAGGTCTTGGTTTCTTGTCTTAATCAAAAGCAACATCAAAACCCAAAAGGTTAAAATCTTGAACAAGTTTAACCAATCAAGATGAATTCAATACTAGCATTAACAAAAACATAGTCCAAAAAGTTAAAATCTTAAACAAGTTTAACAAATTATAATTCTTGTAAGCAAATCATAAACAAATTAACAAGAATCATTAGCATCATAAGATGTTCTAGACTAATTTACTTGTTTAAAAAGTAGAAGAAACTATACCTTGTAAAGCAGCATTGCCAGAGAAGAAGAGAACAGTGACAATAGGCCCATACACCGTCTGCCCCAACGCCATCTTCGCAAACGTCGATAAAATATCACGCTTCGGGAAAACCCTAGACATGAAATTGAACCAGTAATGCAACGATGGCCCTACGATTAGACCTCCATATCCAGCCACTCGCAGAGTCCTCACCAAATCATACCCCTCTCCACTCTTCCCTGTGATTTTCTGCGTGCAATTTCCGCTAAAATTATTAAATCAATGAAGGAAGAAAGGGGGAAAGTGTGATAGGTACCTGCGACGACAAATCGGCGGCGGCGTAGATGAATGCGGCCGTGATACTCTTGGTGGCGACCGGTCGGGTCTTGATCATGCTCAAATACCAGCTCACGAGCCCTAAATTGGGGGAAGAAGAAGGTTGCTTTCTCTTTGCGGCTGAAATGGGGAAGAGGGGAACGCTGTTTTGATTGGTGGAGTTGGTGCGCCATTTTATTGGGGCTTCAACCGGATCGGGTACGGAGTGCTTTGAGCGAGCGGATTTTGTTGAACGGAGGAGGGATTGGCGGTGGCGGAGGAGACTACCTGCGGTGGCGGCGGCTGCCATTGATTGAAGAGAAGTGTTTCGTTTAGCTTTCGGGTTTTAGCTGAGGTTTTGACCAAAGAAAGAGAAGCCTAGAAAATGGGAAATTGAGGGGCTTCGGTAGGTGCCACGTGTCTAGACACGTCAGCCAATAGTACTCTGACACTTTCCAAACCTCGTATTTTGACTAGAAACTATGAACGGACCGACTCCTATTTGAGGTAGGGGTGCAAGTTTGTTAAACTAAATTAAATTAAATAAAAAAATCGATTTTTTATTTCGTAAAATTAAATACAAAATTAAAAACTTCGATTCGATTCGATTTTAACCCAAATTTTTTCATTTGGATAGGTTCGGTTTCGATTGCATCTAAAATTCTTAGAGAAAAAAAAGAAATTAAAAAAAAACTACCGATTAGTGATTCATTTAAAAAACTAAAGAACAATGATAGTCAAATGACTATAAGAAAACAATTTACCACTGTAATTGAGCTGATGAAATTCAATATGTCTCATGCTTCGGTAGAAGGAGTTATTTGTGGCTTCAATTTAATAATATATATAAAATAAAGTAGGGAGTTGCAATTTAAGTTAGTGGAAGTTAAATATATTTTTAAAAAATATAAAAATATTAATATAATACTAATTAAAATTAAAATATTATTTAGTTTGGTTATCCTATGGCTATATAAGAAATCGAACCAAAACCAAAAAAAAAAAAAAAAACAAAACCAAACACTAAATAATTTTTTTTGGTCGGTTTGAGGTACGCACATACTAGCAGTATATTACGTTATAAATACTCTTTGTATTTAATTTAGTATAGACAGATAACCTCATATTGTTAAAATGCTGCTTAGTTAATTAGGTAGTTTCTTGGTTTTGCTACAAAGTATTTGAGATAAAGTTCTGTTTTTTTAACAAAATCCAGTCAGAATATTACCATTACTAGTTTCACTATTTGTCTTCTTATTGCACTGTTCAAGTAATTGTTTACATATACAAGAAAAGAATATATGTTATTATAGAAACAACGTATAATATAAAAATCCAGTCAGAATATAAAAGATTTTAATGGTCATAAATTGTATAATATCATGGTATAGATATATAAAAAATAAAACTATACTATTAGGAGGGACTTAAATTTTTTTTATTGATGAGCACAAATTGAACACGAAAAAATTGGATACGTTCAACTGCGAATGACACCAAAATATTCTTGATGGTTATAATAAAGATTTGAAGAGGTGGGAATAAATCCACAAGGAGTTTAAGACCACAGATTGTTCAATCGAATCATGTTACTCAAAGTGACAATGTAAAAGTGTTTTTAATACCTTCACCAGATCACAACAGAACTGATTCTACTTAATTAATTCTCTCTCTCTCTCTCTCTCACTCTCTCTCTCTCATGTATATATACCATGCAGGCAGACACACCACAATTCATACATATATAAATCACTGAGTGGCATGGCAGTGAGTGGACTCAGCAACACAAACAAGTTGTTATTGAAGCCATTCTCAGTGTATGTCTTCTATTTCATAAATCTTAATTAAAGTTTGCAAAAAAATTAAATTATTATTATATGATTCTAATTCTGTTATATATGCAGAAGCGGACTTGGGTGCATGAGCAGGTTATATCATGGGAAAACAACCCACAAAGAAGTGGAGGTGCCGCCACCACCAGCGGAGGAGGAGCGGCGGAAGGAGGAGGGCACCGCCTGCTGGATGCCGCACCCGCGCACCGGAATATACTTTCCGAGAGGACAAGAAAGGGTTATGGAAGATATCCCAAGTGGTGCAGCTTCATTTGATTGCACCTTCTGGTTCAGGAGCATCGACGGAGTAGATGATCATGCACCAACTAAACATGACTTCACGCAGAAATGAAACCCTAATCTTCATCTAATTACAATTAGGGACTAATAATCCACCTAATTTCATCTCACCCCTCTAATCTTTATGCTTCACCTCATGTCTCTCTATTGTAAGTTTCTAACATATTAGGCATGAAAGTGTAAAAGCTTGAAATATCAAGAATTCAGAAATTTGCAGTCATTGAAGGATTGAATTTATTCTAGGGCTACAAAATGGCAAAATTACTCAAACATGAGTGATACTCTTGAAGAAGAGCATAAAATGCAGTATAAACAAGAAATAAGAGCTAGTGTTTTCCTACTTGAGGGGTTCCCTAGTTACTCACTTGAGGAAGTGAGGGCTAATCAAACCAGCAATCTCGAGAAAACCAACACTGTTCTTTCCAGCGAAAATCGTTTTCAGCTTCTCATCACAGATGATGACCTTCTTGTTTGCAGGATCCTGAAATGAAGAGAAACACAAAGTCAGCTCTAATACGGGTTGGGTGGCTTCGACTATGAGCACGGTATAGAATGCAGTAACTATGCAGAACAGTCACTTTGCATCCATGTTTAATATTCGTATTACCTTTGGTAGCACACAATACAAAATCACAGATATCCCAACCAATAAAAGGCCAAGAACTTTAACATAGAATCTGAACAAACGCATCAGCAAAGCACCGGATGATGAAAATACAAAATTAAAGTAAGCCAAGACATATACTTCAAATTTATGAAAGTTGGTGCTTCCAAAAAGCTTGAAAGTAAGATATGTTTGCCTAGACAACAGCAAATAAGCGACTCAAACGTAATATTGATTACTAACATCTTGAGCTCAAATTCGGGTATTTATATCACTAACACAAGAAGGCGCATTGAGAGCAAGGCCAACAAGAGAGATCTTAAAAAACCACTAGCAACATTACCACAAAATTAGGCATGCAATTTTTTTTTTTTGCTGGTCACAGTTTGACATCCATATGAGTGGATAAGAAACAGAACAGAAAACAGATTAACGAAGTAAAAATCGACATCAAAAGTTTTTCATATCAACTTCAGCCCAGGATTCCAAAGTACTGCCATAACAACTACTTGTAATACCTTATCTAATCCGTAATGATCAGATTTCATAATGTATACTTGTTCAATATGTAAAAGACGCAGACTTTACTAACAATATAACACCACAACTTATCAAGTAATTATAGAAATAAGAAGAAGAAGAGAAAGAAAAACAAGTGATGTCTGTAATATTTACAAGAATACTTGAGCAAATACAACAAATTAGGATAATAATCTCCTTCAAACCTTCACCAACACCACAATTACAAGCATAATCCAATAATCCATGCATTTCTTTAAGTACTAAAAAATGCATTTCTGTAAACATAATTTCAAGCATATTAAAAAATTGGCAAAGTCAGAAGGTAAACCTTTTTTTTCAATAGATAAACACATCTATTCAGTAATTTCACCCTCTAGATTTAAACAAGATGAACATAGAGTAATAGAACAACGAACATAGCATCCTCTTTCTAAAATCCAAATATATATACCTGAAGATTCTGCTCTTTGATGTAAGCCCAAATCTCTTTAAGCGCTTGAGTACGGGGAATCTCAGCCATGCCGCCGAGGAACGCCTGCATTTCAGGCGACACTCGCCGAGGCTTCATTATTCCCCTCGGCTCCCGCTTCTTCGTCTCCGTCTCCGTCTCCGTCACCGGCTTCGACTTCGAAGCCGCCGCTCTCGTAGCCGCGCGTAGAGTAACCTTAGTCGGTACGAGCTTGACAGAGACTACAGTCGACTTCACGAACGACGCCGATTGGCTCACGAAGAAACTCGAAATCACGGCCGACGACACCGCCATTGTTGCAGCAGAGTAGATTCCAATTTTCGAAATCGGAATTTCGAAATGACTGTGCGTGAAGATAAGACTTCAAAAAAGGTGGGTTGCCTTTTAGTGTGTGTGAGCGACTGTCTAGGAGAGAGAGATTGAATCTGAAAGCCCAAACTAGGCCGATCAAATCGCTGATAGTTTTTTTTTCCAACGGGCCTGGCCCATATAGATACAGGCCTTACTAAACCCATCTTCCGATTTTAAAATACTACAAAGACGCTTTTACCCTTACGTTTGTTTAACGGTCATCCAATGGTTACGTATTTATTGACGAATTGCGAACATTCATGAATCACCAAAACCCTAATTCCTTCTGCAGCGAAATTGGGGGCCGCCGAGGAGAGGAAGAATTGTTCAATTGAAAAGCTGAAAGGGAACTGCGATGGCGAAGTCGATTAGGTCGAAGAGGGAGAAGAGGCTGAGAGCGATAAGGAGAGAGCTGGTGGAGCCGATTTACGACAAGAAGGATGCGGCTAAGCTAGCCGCGCAGGAGGCCGCGCTCGCCGCCCCCAAGCTTCCTGTTAAGCAAAGTCCCTCCGCTATGGATGATGCTTCTGCTTCTACGTCCGCCGCTATCGCCGCCATGGAAGTCGAGATGGCCGATGGTAGTAAGAGCTCGAGGTTCCTGAAGCCTATGGGAAAGAAGCTCAAGAAGAAGATGAAGATCGCCAAGAAGAATTACCGCGCTAAAGGCAAGATCAGGAAAAAGAATGTGTAATTTATTGCTTTCTCTTCGCTCCATCTGTGGAAGTTTTTGAGCTTAATCTGGGCAGTTTTTAACTCGATTTCAATATACTTCTGTTATTGCGATTTTTTCATAGCTCTTTCACAATATTATTTTTGCGACGAGGAAAACCCGAACCCGAATCCGCACGCCTAAAGGACCAATGGTTAACTATGGCTCCGATGGGAGGTTTTGTTACTTGTAATACAACATAACTTTTCGGCCGTATTAACATATTTTAATTCTAATTATAACAAACATTGTTCACAATACAGTTCAAAACTTTTTCTAAGCAAAAAAAAACTTGTATAGTAATTGGATGGACCCTCTACTAGTGCCATTTCAGTGGCACTTAGTATTTTAAAAGTTGAAGCAAGACACGCCAATTGATCTTTTGAGCTCTCAGAAATACAGTCAAGTACCTGCATTACTGTAAGGAAATGACAATCAAAGCAGAACCTCGATCTTTAATTAATCACTCAATAATCCACCAACTAAAAAAGCCCTATGAGGACTTAGACAGAAAACAAGAGTCTTGTCCGATTGTCCCCATCCCCATGGGATGGCCTAGCGGTCGAGGTGGGTGGCTCGGGACCGATAGGTCTTGGGTTCAATTCCCACCAAGACTGCTAGGTGTTGCCTGTTACCCTGTCACATTAAGGGTGGTTGAACCCTCCTGTGTGGTTTGCAGGCTACTGCACAAGGAGCGTGGTTTACCCAGTGCGTACCGAAGGTAGCGGCTGCGGGTTCCATGAATCAAAAAAAAAAAAAAAAAAGTCTTGTCCAACTAAAATTCTAATAAGAGTCCTAATCTAAGAGTCTACAATGACATTAACAAAAATATCCAAAAACATAACAAATAAAATCGTATAATCGCTTCTGCAGTAACATAGTGGTGGAGAACAGAAATTGTGAAAGTAGCAAAAGAATTCCAACATGGTCTTATTATCTTTATACTTACACGAACGGGATAAACCTAAGCCATGAAGGATCAGTCTGTCTTATTCCATCTAGTTATTCATAATTCGTGGTATCCCTTATACGACAGTGTAAAATGATACAACCATAGACCCAAACCGGAAGAACAATCTTAACAAGACAGAATCCAGAATACATCAAACTTAAAATGCATAATTTTTTTTTTGTTTTCTATTCTACTTCTGAACTGAAACAACAGATTAAAGAAAAAAACTCAACCTACAAGGTAGTGGCAGGGAGCCTCTGATTGCTAGAAGTGCTGCCGGAATCACGCATCCTTTCCTTTCCACCCTATCAATCCCAATCATTATCAACCGGTTTGATAAAGTTCAATATAATTCAAATACCCCAACATTTATATGGGTGATCACATTTAGTTTAAGTACTAGAAGAATGCATATCTTCAAAAGGGGAGATTCCAAAGACAGAATTCGACTCACAAAGTAAGTACTAGCGATCTTGACAAGAACGACGTAAGGTACCGTTGGCCAGTTCACAGAGAGACCGCACGTTGACAGCCAAATGTGAAGTCAGCCGCACATTCATCGGAATCAACGACTGCGCACATCCTAGTTCCCCTAGAGTCCTAGAGAATTAAAGAACTTTCATAGGTCAACATTAATTCAATCACCAAAAGATATAATTTTCAACAATTATAACGTTAAGGCGCAAATTAATATCAACTCAATCATCAATTACACAAAATGGAGCAGTTATGCTCCAGAAAACATTAAAAATCCGGATAAAGCTGCTGGATATTTATAAAACTTAAAGCATTGAAACTGACCTGGGGACGGAGAATGAGAGACGGCGGGGGCGGAGCCGAGCGGCATTTATCTCGGAAATATGTAATCGGATGGGGACGGAGAGTAGCGGCGACGAGCGGAAGGCGGAAGCCCTTGCGGTGGAGATGAGTGATCTGGAAAACGAACCACGCCATGCCATTGTTGAATTTGTCGCTGTGGATTTCGGGGGAAATGCTAGGGCTTACAAATGATTTTGGGGATTATGTTGACGTGTCAATGACTGGATAGGGCCCACTTCAGCCTCAATTAATGGGCTCCTCAATATTATTCACATGGTATTTTCCACGAGATTCTTGGTCCATCAATTGTGGGCTTTTCTCCAGCCCAATAAATATTTTTCTTTTTAAAAAAAAGATAAATAAAAGGGAGACAGTAATATAGACTAGAAACATGAATACTATGTTGAAGATACAAATTCGAATATTGAGAAAACAAAATCATATGAGGTAGCAGCTGCGGGTTTAAAACTCAATATTAGGATGAGAACTTTTGGTCAAACGCATATTGCTTTGGTAGTTGGAAAGAAGAGTGTGTAAATGTGTTGGGGAAATAGACATAGATGTCTGCTAATAATTCCAATATAAATAGACTAATAAATTCCCCAAAAGGCTATTTGTTGACTATTACAACATTACTCATAGGGCTGCTTAAACGGGTACGGGTATTCGGTTAATACCCGTACTCGTACCCATACCATGGAGGTATCGGATACCCGATTAACCGAATCGGTTAATCGGGTATGTATCGGGTATCAGTTTTTGGAAGATTATGGGTACGGGTAAATAACCGATACCCGTTTGGTTAACCCGATACATACCCGATCCAATTAAAATCATAATTAATTTTTATATTTTTATTAATTTGTTATTTGTCTCCTAAATCCTAATTAACTACCTTCCTAATCCTAATTCTAAGTCAAACTGAAACAAAACAAATATAAGTTAAATAATGAATCGTGACTTCGTGAGCGTGCTGCGTGCGTGAGCCGTCTGACTCTGAGGTTTGAATCTCCCGTCTGGGTTCCTTACTTCCTTCATTCTGATTTCTGCGTCTGGGTTCTTTCTTTAGTTCTTCGTGAGCCGTGACCCAACGTGAGCCGTCTAGGTTCTTCTTCTTATGGGTTCGTCTGCGTGACCCATCGTGAGCCGTCTGGGTTCGTCTGCGTTCCTTACTTCCTTCACTCTGTCCTGTGGTTTCGACTTCGAGCCCTAATTTGATTGAAGGTATTAATTTAAATTTCTACTTCGACTTCGAGCCCTAATTTGATTGAAGGTATTTGATTTTAAATTTCTAACTTCTAAGCCCTAATTTGAAGGTATTAATTTAAATGTCTTGATTCGATTCAGTCAGGATTTACGAATTACGATTTACGAATGCATTGCAGCCTTGCCAGCTTTATTCTCGTTGTGTTTTCTATGTTCAATTGTGTAATTACTCTTGTTGCATTGAAGCCTTGCTGGCTTGTTTTATGACTTTAGCCTAGTGAATAATTGAAGCCTTGTCGGCTTGTTTGTTGCATATAGTATAATGTCTCTCTAGCACCCAAGATGGTTCTTTCCCCTTTTAGGAGCTCTCTAGCACCCAAGATGGTTGAGGCTCTTGTGTGTGCAGAAGATTGGTTGAAGTCTAGTTCTATTGACATACTCTATAAGGATGAAGAAGATGTTCCGGAAGAGGTTATGGAGCAAGAATGTGAATCGAGTGAGTGCTTAATAATTTAAATAAAACTCTTACATTATACGCCAACTTATCTTTTTCTTTTTTCTTTCTTGCAGTATCAATTCAATTTGGGGAAAGTGGAGGCGTGATAGGGGACAGTACCCAAAGTGGCCAAACAAACCAAAGTAAAAGTAGTGTGAACTTAGAAAGATATTATCTTTGGAATTGCTAGTGATTAATTGATTGCATTTGAACATTTAAATCTTCATATTTATTAACATTTGAATCTTCATATTTATTATCTTTGAATTGCTAGTGATTAATTGATTCAGACTGAAAATTGGAGAGTGAAGACTGAAGATTGAAAGTGGATTTCTTTTTTTTGTTGTCTGCTTTGTTGACATTGTTGTTGATTTCTTGGGCATTGTATTGTTGTATTTCGTTTGTGATTGTGAAATTCTAAATTACTGGATTGTGAAACCGTGTGTATTCTGGATTACTCTTTGTTTTTTTTTAAGGTTAATTTCGGTTAACCTTATAACCGACCCGATCGGGTACCGGGTTAACCGATAACCGATCGGGTATGGGTATGGGTATGGGTATTGAAAATTTGGAGTTTTTCGGGTACGGGTAACCGATTTTCGGTTACGGTTAACCCGTACCCAAACCGATTAACAGCCCTAATTACTCATGCTTCGCTTCATCTTCCCCACACGTGAACCCTTTTTTCTTTAATTTATTTTTTAACAAATTCTCTTTAATTTCTTCCATTTATATTACAAAATACTACTCCCTCCGTCCCATTTGAAACGATATGTTTTTCATTTTGGGACTTCCCATTTGAAACGACCTGTTTCCAAAAAGAAAATAACTTCTCTCATACTTTATTATTTCTCTCACCTAATTAATCTACTCTCATTTAATAATTTTCTCTCTCATACTTTATTATCTACTTTCTCACTATCTCATTCATCTTATCTCTCTTACTTTATTATTTACTCATCTCTCATATTTTACCATCAACTTTCTTAATTCTCGTGCCCATTTGAAACGGGTCGTTTCAAACGGGACGGAGGGAGTAATATTTATCTGTAATTTTAAGGTAGATTCGTAGAATTGATTTCAAACTAATACGTCATTGATGAGTCATGGCATGCATGCAAGACGAGTGGGCAACTTTACTACGGAATCTGCCACGCCCTAATGGTAAACGGGTCGGGGCAAGGGTGAACGCGGGTATGGGTTGTGATTATGCGTTGGATTCTCATTCTCTGGTGGCAAGGAGCCTCTCTCTCTCTCTCTCTCTCTCTCTCTCTCCGGTCCTGTTGTCGTCTCATCTTCTCCTTGAAATGCAGGAGAAAATACACTTCTTCAAAAAAACAAGACATAAATACGACAGCCTAGCTAGCCGCCTGAGGTATAGGCCTCTGCCTTTACTTTTATTCTCTCTCTAAAATCTAAATACAGTATAAGAAAAAGAAGCTTCCGTTTGTTTTCTTCTTCTTCCTCCTCTATCTCTGTCTCACTCAGTGGACATCAATGGCGGATAATGCCGGGTGCTACTCTGAGCTTCTTTTAACCGATGACGGATGCTTCAATTTCGCTTCTTCATTTTCTTGTTATGATAATAATAACACTAATCACAACACTCCCAAAATGCTGTGTTTCGGTGATAACGAAAATTGCAAGAAAACGGATCAGAAACCCCCGATAACATGCATTGCCGATTCTTCATCCAAAAATATAACGTCAGTACTCAATAATATTTAATTTTGCCACCATTCCACTCTCTCTCTTAATCGTCAGTAGTATTGTCTTTTTTATGGCGCAGAAGAGGAGAAATGTGTCGAATATTCAGAATACGGGTGACCCGGCTGGAAATCAGAGGAATAGTAAGAAGCCGAAATCGGAAAACTCTACCGGCGGCGGCCATGCAAAGGTGAATCCGAATGATTCTATGTTATTTTTTTTCCTACTTTATTTGAAATTATAATTTATGTGGTTGATAATTGAGTCCGGCGGTGAAATGTCATCTGGGAAAAGACAAACACATTTATACCCAATTCTTATATTTAACTACACTATATACCCAAGAAGACGAAAATACCCCTACTATGGGATGGTCCGATCACGTGAACAGAGGGTCCGATCAGAGTCCGACCGGTCGGACACGCCCGACCAAGGGCCGATCACAAGGCCCTATCACAAGATAGTGGGCATGATCGGTCATGCCCTATCACAAGTCATGATCGGTCATGCCCTATCACAAGGCCGATCATGATCGGGCATGTGCGATCGGTCGGACACATCGACATGTCCGATCACGGTCCGATCATGGTCTGACACTTTTAGGTGAGAGAAGTAAAAAAGTGGGGGTATTTTAATAAATTTGAGTATATAGTGAATAGTTTTTATAAAGTTGAATAATTTTATAGTTGTAATAATCAAATAGAGTATATTGATATATTACTACTTGATAATTTTACTGTAGGGTGTTAAGAGAGAGAAGCTGGGCGAAAGAGTTTCAGCGTTGCGGCAACTCGTGTCACCCTTCGGCAAGTTGTTACTTTTGCGGGATGAGATCATCGGTTGGTTTGATGGCGAGCAGTGCACCTCCCACCCTAGCTGCCGACACCTGTCATTTATTTATTTTATTTTCTGATTTTTTTCTTTTCTGACATTTTAACTCTCTTCTTACTAGAACCAGTCAAATTGAATGTGGCTTTCTGCAGAGGATCATGTGCATCGGCGTGAAGATTCCGCTCTCGCCGCCTCTGGTCAGATCCTCCAATACGCGATCCGCCCCATCTTCAGCCGCGTCCACCACGGCTGCGACGGCGGCTTCGCCAGATCCTTCTCCTTCACCACCTCGAACCCAACCTTCTTCGCCACGGCGGCGATGTCGCTGTAGGAACGAAGACCGGGCAGCGCGTCGTCCCTCTCGACAAACGCCAGCACATCCTCTGCTGTCTCAATTTCCTTGGGGCGGCGGAAGAAGGACCAGTACTGTTTGTAATTATCTTGTACTTTCTCCTTACGATTGAGCCACCAGATAGGAAAAAATATGAAAAGAAAAAAGTCAAAAAAAAATAAATAAATGACAGGTGTCGGCAGCTAGGGTGGGAGTGCACTGCTCGCCCCCCTAACATCAAACCAACCGAGATCATCTGTCCAATAAATCCCTATTTAATTGATGTCTGATATAAAACGACGTATTTTTGTACTCCCTCCGTCCCGGATGAAACGTCCTCTTTCTTTTCGGCGTGGTAATTTATGCGGTGTACTTTAGAAGTAAAGAATGGTAGCCCACTTGTACTTTAGAAGTAAATAATGATAATTTATGAGTAGGTGTGTGGTAGTGGGTAGGTTAGATTTAATGTTATGGGTCCCACATAAAGTAATTAGATGACTAATTATTTCCAAAAAATGAATAGGAGACATTTCATCCGGGACACCCTGAAATAGAATAGGGGACGTTTCATCCGGGACGGAGGGAGTAGTATAGAAATGTACTCTTTAATTATTTATTATTATTTTTTTCAATCTTATCCTTTTAATTTGTTGTTTTTCCATACAAAACTACGTCGTTTTGTATCGAACACTAATTGAACATGAATTTATTAGACAGGTGATCTCCTACTTTTGCACAGTAAAATTAATACTTGTACCATTTAGTAAAAGAATAAAGATACTACTAATAAATTCGGATTAGACGAAATTAATTAATTAGTTTTTGATTTTATGCTTCATGAAGCATTCAGTTATATCAGATTCTTAAACGATCAGGATCAGGTTCAGGTCCTCTCTTCTCCATATTTGCAGGTAGCAGCGATCGGAGGCATCCAACGGTGCCGATCTCTGGTCCTCCGCAGCCATCATCAACACTGTTTAATTCTTCAAGCTCATCATTCACAATTTTGCCGGGATAGTCATTTGGTAAAATATTAGATGTAAGTAGTGAAAGAGAAAAAAGGTCGTACATAGTTCGAAATTCAAGCACAATTTTTTTGTGTGACAAACTGCAAAATAGTGTAAGGCCGTTTACTGGGACTTAAATCGTTGGAAGTTGAACTCGTGTAAGAATTTTAATAGCTAGATGGTTTTAAGCGGGGTTCAAAATAACTTTTAATAAGTATTTTTTAGCTATTTATACTTTAAATTATTGAAGTTTTTTTAAGTTTCTTTTAAGCAAAGGATATAAGTGTTTTGAATATTAAAAAAAAAATAATTGCAGAAAAAAATAGTAATGCAAGTATTCGCTTTTTTTTTTTTTTTTTTTTTTAAACACCTATTGATCGACTTATGATTTTTTGTTTATTTTAACTTAAACTCTAAAAAAGTAGAAACATATATTATAAACATTAAAAAAAATAATTCAGCTATAAAAAAACTCAAAAACAACTTAATTAAATTGTTTCAAATACTACCTTAATCATAATGTAGCAGCAAAATAGGCTTACTACCATTTACGGTTTTTCCAATTAGAGATATAAAGACTTAATTGTGGATAAAGATAGATAAAAGAAGGTAGTATTGGGTTGTTGAAGAGAGATAGAAGATAACCCTAAAATAATAGAGATAGAAGATAACTCATTCAATAGTCAAAGTTGATGTAGTCCAACTCCATAATCACACAGTTGAAAAACTAAGGTTTTTGGAGAATTCCACAACTGGCACAAAACATTATCTCCGTCTTAATTAAGACCACCATTAAATAACGGAAGACTCTTGAGTCTTCTCATACCCAGGCCCCCCTGAAGATTAATATTTTTATTTAAATATTTATACTTATTTCAGTATATATACCCCCTCCATTTTGTATCTTAACATCCACAAAATTAAAATCAAGAAAAAAATGGCCACCTTAATCTTGATCTTCTCTTCTCTAGCAATCCTATCTTCAACTCAAGTGGATGCAGTCGAATACACCGCCACCAACAACGCCGCCGCCACCGCCGGCGTCGCCCGCTTCACCCGTGAAATCGGCACCCAATACACCCTCCAAACAATGGACGCCGCCACCTCCTTCATCTTCCGCACCTTCCAACAAACCTCCGCCGCCGACCGCAAAGCCACTCAAAAAGTCACCCTCTCCATCGACGACATGGGCGGCGTAGCCTACACCAGCAACGACCAGATCCACGTCAGCGCCTCCTACATCGCCGGCTACTCCGGCAACATCAAGCGCGAGTTCAGCGGCGTGCTGTACCACGAGATGACGCACGTGTGGCAGTGGAACGGCGGCGGGAAAGCCCCCGGCGGCCTGATCGAAGGGGTGGCGGATTACGTGAGGCTGAAGAGCGGGAATGCGCCCGGGCACTGGGTGAAGGCCGGGCAGGGTGACCGGTGGGACCAAGGGTACGATGTAACTGCCCGGTTTCTGGATTACTGTAATGAGTTGAGGAATGGGTTTGTGGCGGAGCTGAATAAGAAGATGAGGAGTGGGTATAGTAGTAATTTCTTTGTGGAGTTGCTGGGGAAGACGGTCGATCAGCTGTGGAAGGACTATAAAGCCAAATATGCTAAGGCTAATTAAACCACTAGTTTTATACGTAAATTTTACATGATCTAACGTATAATTATAATAATTTTGCTAGTGTCACGTTTCATAGATATAAGGCCCTTGGGATGTATCGAACATTTGCGAATAAAATGTAGCTTTGGAGACTCTATGATGATAGAAGTATTAATTATCATTAGAATTAATAATAATGTTTTGTCGATTCTTGTTACGATAGAAACAAATAAAATGGGTAAAAAATGAGAATTGATTTTGATTTATTTAATGAGGAAAAGGCTATAGCATTCTTTCGAGGCCCACTATATTGGGCCCTTGATTTTGTTGTAGTAGGCCCAGATGTAATATGAGGAGCGCTGATCTACCTACACCCAGTTGCAACCAATTTTATTTGTATTTTTCTCAAGAAGAAAATAAATTTTAGGCAATTAAAAGTATGTGAAAAAAAATTAAAATGAACTTAGCTGTATTTTATCGCTTTATTCGTTAATCTTTTTTATAATATAACAAAGACTTGAGAGATAGAGAATTAGAGACAAAAGTATGCAATTTCAAACGGACCATAGCAAATTTCACCGCTACGCTATCTCATGTGGACGAAAATACACAATTCTTGATTGGTTGCTGGGCTGTACATCACTTGGACTGGATTCAAAGTTCTAACTCCAAAATTATTGATTGGTTGTAGAAAATAGTATAAAGCGATGATGCCATTCTTGGAAATGTTTGGGTGGTTCCAACTATAGATTTTACAAAAATGATAATAATTTCATTCCAACCAAATCCGGAATTAGTACGTAATTCTGATTTAATCACAACATATTTGGATCAAATATTCAACCATGCTTTCTTTTTGCTAACTTTCACTCCAACTATAAGGTCATATTAACTATTTACTTTATTGATTAAAAATGTATTATAGTTTTTTTAAAATCTAAATGTGTATAATCTCATGTATGCCCGGCCCCACCGTACCCCTATTACTATTTGTCCCTTTGAAACTGTATATTCATAACTAATTGTAAACTCTAAATTCACTTCCAGATTAGGCGGTTGAGTATTCACTTTTTTATCGATTTTAATTTAAGTGTTCAAAAACACGTAATGATTATAGCATACAATAGTGATGAAAATAGTGCTAACTTCCGTAAAGCCAGGAGCAATGCATGGTGATGAAAATAGTGCTATATTCCATAAAGCCAGGAGCAATGCACCTGTAAAACACCACTAATTATCCTCAGTTTCCATAAATGGAAAAAATAAATAATTATTTTACATGCATTTTCGAAGAAATCACGAACTTTTCCATTATAAAATTTGTTTTCTCGTTAAGGAGAGATTTAAAATGTATATTAAAGCATTTAATTTGAGTAATTAGAGCTTAATTAAGCAAGTGTCATTGTAATTGAGGCTTAGCGAACAAAGTGTCGTTGTAGTGCACGGGACACGTAATTTACTTACATAATTCATGCAAGTAATTAATTTGGTAATAATGCACTTAGTTCCTGTTTGATTGTATTTTTATTTCTATTAACTTGGATCAGTAGTTTTAAATTTATTTCACACTCAAACTATACATATTTCTTAGTTTATCTCCTAGGTTGCATGAATATGCGACATGAAATACAACATGTTACGTGATTGTACATAGAAATTGGAGTGTTAAATTAAGTAAGTTTGTATCTTAATTTTTCTTAGAATTAAATGTGTTGTGTATTAAAACGTACCGAGCACGATAATTGAAATATTATGGTGTGTCGTATCAAAAAGATGTTTGACAATATTTGAGATCTTAGAAGTGCCCCTAACTTCTAATTTATTTGTAAAACTTTTGGTTGTCATCATTATAACGTAAGACTTTTTGTTTGGCTCATAACCAAACGTGTTGGTCTGCAGCATTGAAATTTCACTTTGTCATTCCATGCATGCATATACTACAAAATTACTTTTTTCTGTGTAAATTTTTCCACATTGATAGAATCATTTTCCAAACCTCAAATCTTTTCCTTAACCGCCTGAAAATACTTTGTTAGATTCTCCATTTTGTAAGTTTGTTGCTTCCCGTTTTGTAGGTTACTTCATACAACTTACCAGGACTCTTGGGTGAGTTTCGATTATAGTGATGTGGATTACACCTGAATTTCTTATACATGTGATGTAAGTAACCTTAAGAAACACGAAACTAAAGTATGATACAACATTAAAATCGAACCATTCTTATATTAAGAATCGAATTGCAGACACGAGCAATTAATCATAAGAATAGAAATGGTTAACGTACAACAATTGAAAGATACGTAAATTAATTTATGAGGTTCGGTTAATATGACATACATCAACGAACTAGTTACTAGAATATATTTGCCACTCAATTAGAAATAGTGTTGAAACCTACTATGATTTTTATATATAAAAAAAATAATTATTTCATCCTTTGAAATTGTACACTTCAACCCAATCTTTTCGAAATTCCAGATTAATTCGCTTTTTTGTTCTCATAATCTTAGATCCGCACATGCACCCCAATAATTCGGTTACATGGGTATGTTGATTCTATAACTGAATTTGAAAACTGCTAAATTAAATTAAAAATTAGACTCCATGTACTCAACAATTTCGAGTGAGATTAATGGTCTACTTTGGTTTGACTTGTTAGAAAGTATAGCCATTAAAATTAGATAATTATGATTTAGTCAAACCATCACCATCATCACAACACTTTTCTGAATCTATAAATTCATGCACTATAGATCTTGGATTCTCATTCTCAAGCAACACACCAATTAATTCCTCACCACATTCCTACATTAACGATGGCTAAAGTGTTTGCATGCTTCATCCTCTTTTCTCTCTTCTCTCTCTCCTCTCTAACACTAGGGCCCGGGATTCATGCAGTGGAAGCCCGACCACTATTCAAGAAATCAGAATTGCAACGGAGCCAGTTAACAAGAAGACAATCATATGAAGAGGTGGAGCCTGCCAAATCCGGGCCAAGCCCGGGAGCTGGACATCATCATCAATACGGGCCAGAAGATGATAGCAAGAAAACTGTGGTGGTGGCTGCTAATTCGGGCCCAAGCCCTGGTGTTGGACATAGAGTCATCCCAAACGGTGATAAAAACGGATATGTTATGACGGCGGTGGATTCGGGCCCAAGCCCAGGAGTTGGACATGGATTCGGAAATAGCAAAGAGACTATTAATCCGGTTAAGAACTCAGGCCCAAGTCCGGGAGAAGGCCACAATCATGTTTCGCCCCGGCCCATCGTTGATGATGAGACTTAAGGTTGAGGGGGGCAATTGACAATTCTCCTAAAGGCAACGTGATGACTATAGGATTGGACAATTTATTAATGTATAGATACATTAATCAGCAATTAGTAGTTAGCGTTACTTATAAATTTTAATTTCGAAGTGTAATTTTAAAGTAATTTGTATTATTAAGGTGATTTTAGATGTTGATATAATAATTGTATGAAATTGATTTGTTATATTTACTGTAGTAGTTGATCGAAACTTCGTTTGAGTTCATATTTTTCCTAGAGATCAAATAACTTAATTTTCCAATAAGTCATAGATTCAAATATGGTCTACCGGCCACCGATCACTTGATTGATAATTTGAAGTAAGTATAAGCGATTTCGATATTATGTAGATGAATTGCACCACCATGCAATACCAATTGAGGGCGAATTTTCGCAGTATTTTTTATTTATTTATTTATTTTAAAATTTTAAGAGATATTGCTATTCGATTAATCTAAGTAACGTTAAAAAAGTACTACTCCCTCCGTCCCAAAATTCTTGTCCAATTTGCTTTTTGCACGGTTTTTAAGGAGAGTTGTTAGTTGTGTGTAGATTGGTATAAAGTTGTGGGTCCCACAAAAAAGTTATGTGTAATAATTTACTAAAAAAGGAAAGTGGACAAGAATTTTGGGACAACCCAAAATGGAATAGCGGACAAGAATTTTTGAACGGAGGGAGTACTATAATTAGTAAAATTGCTAAAAATAATGGCGAAGCCCTAAATTATGGTGGAGCGTCTTCTCCTCCGACAAGTGCTCCGTCGGTGGCAGCCTAACGCCGCCGCGCCGAGTTGCCAAACACTTCTAACCAAGGCAATTTACGGACGGCACTGTTGCTACTCCACCTCCGAGATTTATGAAAAGGAAAAGAATAATCAATGGCTGATATTGCCTCCATTCACCCCCACAGCCGATGGTGGTTCGATAGGGAAAAAGCTGTGCGGAATTACAGAGGAAACGAACACGACGGCGCTTAAGTGGATTACCAAGTGCTGCCCTCATCTGCCGAGGTCTCTTGTTCAGAAACTCTTTCGCTTAAGACAGGTCCAGTTTCTCAGGTTGCAGAATTGTTAGTCTTGCATACGATTACCATTGTATGCTGAAATTGCTATTTCCCTGTAACTGTTATTTGCTATAGGTACGAAAGGAATGCTCCAGTGATGAAGCTAAAGAACAGCGGCCAAGAAGGGTACAAAGTTAATCAATTTTTTCTGAAGCAGTTATGTTTTTATATGAATTTGTTCTTAGTTTCATCTTCAATTTTTTTTTACCATAGGTAGGAGCTAAAGATTTGATGGCCGTTGGTGATAGAATATACCTTCCAAAATCGGTTGATGGAGAGTCTCCTCCAACAACATCAGATAATCAGAGCCTTTCTAACGAAAAAGAACTGGAATTAGTCCGAAGCCTTGAGATTTATAAGGTATAAAAGTTTAGAAACAATGGTTGTTAACACTTAACAACCAGCCTTTCCATTTTCTATAGTGTGATTGTGCATGAAGATAACCTGATTACCAGTTCTATATTTTAGGACTCGGCTATAATTGTCATCAATAAACCGCCCAGAATGCCTGTTCAGGTATATAATTCCCCCTTCTCATGTTGTAGAAGATGCATTTTGCTTCACATCATAATCGTTTCTTTTTAGGGTGGTGTTGGGATAAAGAAGAGTTTAGATGAGTTGGCTGCCAAGTATTTGAGGTATGACTACACGGAGTCTCCTCGTCTGGTGAGTTTAAAGAGTTTTGAGTTTCCCTTCATATACTGAACTTAGGCTGTTCTTTTTTTCTATGTACATTGTTGTTTACTAGTTTGTGGATAGGTGCACAGACTTGATAGAGACAGCAGTGGCATATTAGTGATGGGGAGGACACAACTGAGCACTACTGTCCTGCATTCCATTTTTCGTGAGAAAACCATTGGAGTTTCGAATGATGTAACTTTTCTGCCTCCACTTTTTAAAGATACATTCCATTATTGATTATGGTTCTGCATTCTGTAAGCTTCTTAAAGACTACTGCTTCTGTCATCATGTAGAAGATGATCTGGTTCACTATGTCCTGTCTTGCAGTTGCTTAGCAGTAAAAGAATCCTTCAGAAGAGGTATCTAGCTCTAGTTATTGGATCTCCAAAACGTCGGCGAGGATTAGTTTC
Source organism: Lavandula angustifolia (assembly GCA_028984105.1). Classification (NCBI taxonomy): domain Eukaryota; kingdom Viridiplantae; phylum Streptophyta; class Magnoliopsida; order Lamiales; family Lamiaceae; genus Lavandula; species Lavandula angustifolia. The sequence goes on along the minus strand of CM054820.1, from coordinate 2,490,600 downwards.
TGTCCCTTTGGTAAAGGTATGCCTTATATATCTCCACTTTAAGAGTTACTTTATCAATCTTGAAATCATATTTATTGTCCGTTCTGTCTTGTCATCATGTTTACCTGTTCAGTCTTTGGTGTAAGAAGTTTAAAAGTGATTTGGATGCTCAATGTATGAACATATTAAATGCTTGTTCCTTCTGGATCTTCGTTAGACATGTATTTTGAACTTATCATATTTCCTTCAGGCCAGTTATACTTGCTATTCATTTTACATCCTCTTGGATATATAATAAAGTATAGAGAAGAAATGTGTTATCAAGCTTTATTACTGCTATTGAGGCTTGATTAATGTCTACACACCTGACTAATGTTGTTGATCTGTTCTTTTCGTGTTCTCTATTATTCAGCTGGTGCTTGACAATGGAAAATCGGAGAGAATCACTGTGGCTGATAGTGGCAACACATTGTCTGGGCAGCATGCTGTAACAGAATATCGGGTCATATCATCTTCACCCAGCGGTTCGTTCTAACCCAGCCTTTAATCCAAGTTCTTCAATCACCTCTGTATTTCATTTACTATCCTCTGTTCATCCGTATCGTGTATAAAGAATTTGAGCACCAACTGAAGGGTTTTTGTTTCAGGGTATACATGGCTAGAGTTGTCTCCACTTACTGGAAGAAAACACCAGGTTTGCATACTTTCCTTCTTAACATAAGAAATAAGGATGCTCGGACTCTCCCTTTGTCTTGACACTGTCATTATCGAGCAGCTCCGCGTCCACTGTGCTGAAGTATTGAGAACTCCTATAGTTGGAGACTACAAGTATGGGTGGCAAGCCCACAAGAAACTCGGACACTGTCTCGACTCTACTTCGGATCTTAAACTGGGCGACCGAGCTAGAAAAGATGCTGCAGGCCTTGAGATGGAGAGTGGAAGTGTATCAGATGAACAGTTTTGTCTCCATCTTCACTGCAAGGAGATGGTCTTGCCAGATATTTCGGCTGTATTGCAAGATGGCAACATAACTGAGGTGGATCCAGCACGAATTGGTAGTGTTAGATTAAACGCTTATATGCCTCCTCATATGCAAAAAAGTTGGGACTTGCTGAGTCAGAACTGTTAGTAGGATTGAATCATCTTATAATTGCTCTAGTTTTGGAAGATGTGATTTAGAGTAAGGATAGAAGACATTGATTGAGTTGTTTAAATTTTTGACATTTTGTTTATATCTAACGTTTTAAAATCAAGTGGAGAGAGAGCAAATAGACAAGAACAAACATAGAACAAAATAAAGCGTCACATATTTTACACATACATAGCCATAATAAGGTGTATAACTGACACAGCACAGAGAAGAAAATGCATAGTTTCCTAAATGTTGCTGTTAGAAGCAGATCCACTATTATGAACATTCACTATTGCAAGCCATTGATATTGAGATCAGGATACGATGAATCATGAAGACAAGAATGCTACATTAATCGAGCATGTAACGAGGGAAATCCGTAGCCGCTATTAAGGCTTGCATTGGGTAAACTCAGTTCGTGTATAATACCAGTTGAAGCTTCCCCAAGACGATCCCTTGTCCACCAAAAATCAATATCAAGAGTTGTGTTCTGTTTGAGGAGTTGTTAGCTGCTGTATTGCTTTTGACTAAAATACATGTTCATGAAATATCTTGATGGGTTGAAGCCACTTAGAATTACTGCAAACAAGAGTCAAACAATCACCACTCTACAAAACCTTGTGAAGGCGCGTTACAATCTTGTTCAGAGATACTTACATATCGGGGAAAGTACTAGGACGACGCCAATTGGATACAGGAACAAAGTGGTCCTCTCCAAGAAGGGCAATACTGTATCACAGAAGCAAGAAAGTATAAAATAGGAAGGAGAGGAAAAGTTAATGCTTCGAATAAGACTTAACTCACCGTCATAACCTAAGTAGTTTAGGTAGTGATAGTAGGATACAGCCACCATGAAGAGCACATTTGATAGTAGTAATGGAACAAAACCATGAGCCACCAGCAGAGGTGATACGAAATAATGAAGAACTGCAAATACAAGACATAAATGTTATAGCTATCTGGAATCTTGTTGGAAAGAGTACAGTTTGGATTAGACTTACCGTAAAGCAGCACAAACATAGGGAAGAAAGAGTTGCAGTGTACATCAAAGGCATACAACCTTCAGATGAGTTAAAGAAAGTTAGATCTTAGCCTTAGCACGAGGACATACAAACACAACACATTACACAAACATATACAGAAGTAATAATTCTAGTTATATGAGCAAATACAGTGTAAGCCAATAGAGAAGGACGAGACAGTAGGAAAAACTTGCCATTCGACCCGTTGCTCCACCACATAACTGTTTGGAGCTTCTTCTCGAAGATAATTGTTAGTAAAAAACCTGAAGAAAAATGGCCAAAAAAATTTCTGTTACGCCATCATGATCAAATAGTGACTGGAAGATTAAAAAAAAAACTGAATACTTTAGAAAAATTGAAATTCACTGATTGAAATGCTTCAAAAAATTGAGAAATGTGTGTTCATGTACATCATAGTCCTTACCAACAAACTGTAGCCAAAATTGCACCAATTACGTAGAAATGGAAGAATAAAGCTGAAACGACTACAAAAAAGGCATGCCCTGCACTGTGATCGTACCTGTTACACATGAAAAACAACAATAATTATGGGGGAGATCGGCAGATAAGATACAAGGATGTACATGACTCTATTATGAAAGAAGAAAGAGAAAACAAAAAATAACAAAAAAATCCTTAGAAGTTTGATCTGAAGAGGAGTTTGTTAGCAAGTGGCATTAAGATTTAGATTTAAACAAATATTTATTACTAAAGAATTATAGGGAGGGCTTTTTTACCACACTGATCAATAACTATAAACGCAGCAGGGTAGACAAAGTATAAAAGATACTTACGCAGCACAATACGCAATGATAGAAAGTGAGAACAGAAGGCTGCATGTGACTACAAATGCAGGATCGTCACGTGCCCATTGGTTCTTTGTTTCTGCAAAAGAAAAATGGTGATCTTATTTAGGGTATTATTGCGTAGTAATTAGTAATTAGCAATACCATCATAATAACAACCTATCAGATCTAGAAAATTCTAAAATTAGGGTAAGAGACTCAGAAGAAAAAGGGTCAACCAAAAACATAAGAGAAGCATTCCAAAACAGGTATTGCAAGAGATCAAAGAGTGGAGACTCACGCTTGTGATACTTGGTGTGTTGATATCTGTTGCCATCGTACAGTCACAAGTAAATAAAGATCAATGTCATCAGATCAAAGTAAACTTGAAAGCAATTTCATAAAATCACCTGATTACATCAGATAACTTTGAAGAGTGATATTGCCAGCACTATATCATGTTATTTAATTCACGAAGAACTACTTTATATCCACATATATAAGAATAATCCGCAGAGGGCTGGATACTCACACGACTTTTGGTGACGTACATAGGTTGAGCATTTGCCAGAAAGTGTATTCAATGTCCATCTGTTGCCACTGCATTTGACAACAGAAATAATTGATGTTACTAAGAGCATAAAACTGAATGCAAACACATGTCCCAAGATGAAAATGTAAGAAGCAAAGAGGGTGTGCATCATGCAACAACATACCTTGTAAATAACTTTAAACGAAGAAAAAGAACAAAAAGGGAAAAGAAAGAAAACAATAAGCAAAGAAATTTAGCAATGGGTTTTTTTTTATGATTGTCGTTAATTTAGCAATGGAATTAAACTCAAAAGCTTAGAATACAAATTGATTTCAACATTAAGCAAATACACCCTGCATTCCGAAATAATGAAAAAATCTCAGCAATTATTTGAGTAAATTCCGCAATCTTCTTTAAGAAAATCAGTACTAACATTAACTAGTTAACTATATTTTCACTAGTTTAAGCAGAAACTGAATATTTCACAAAACCAAATTCCCCCCATTCAATTAAAAACTCTGATCACCGATCAAGTTCAGAAGCCTAATATTAGCTCAAAGTACACCAATCTTATCCTATCGTTCGCTACCAACTGTAAGCATCAGCTGCCGCGAGCTCTACTCCAGAAAAAACTTGCACTACCCAATAAAGAACACAATAAAGAAGTTAAAAACGCCGCGAACAACACCAAACACTTTATTCCTGAATAATTAGTCATATTTAATCAGAACCCAAGCTAAAAAAGCAACATCCCTAATCAAGGCACCGGTTCCTCATCAAAACGCAATGAGACAAAAATTAGGATCCATCCATCAAAATTCACGAAGAAGTGCAGCGATCAGATCTGAGATTTCAACAAAAAATTCTAGCGAAAACTTATACGCTTCAAAATTGGAAGGAAGGAAGCCAAACCTTGACAATTCTGCGGAGGTAATGCGGGAAGAAGGAATTCGGTCGGGCTTGCGGGCCAGATCGACCCTTTGTTGAGGAAGCGGTCGGCAGCATCTTCTCCTTCTCCTCCGATTCCTTCTTCGACTGACTGATAGCACTCTAGCCTGTGAATTTGTGGTCGATGGATTGAATTTGAAGATCTCTTCGGTTTGATGGTAGATTACTGTTGTTCCCTCCTCTCTGTCACTTTGTTTGGGGGGTGTTTGCAATATTTATCTGAATCACCTTATAGCTGAAAGCTGTCTCGAAAAATGAATTCGATGTTTGGAAAATTCAGCTTATAGAGCTGTTGAAAGTTATTTTGTCCAAGATAGAGAATTTTCATAAGCTGATATTGAGCAGTTGAAACTGATAACTTATAGTAACTTTTATAATTTTTAACTTTTTTAATTAATAAATTATATTATAATTTTATAACTATTTTTTTTAATTAATAATCGATATTGCTTATTTATATGTATAATTTTTATTTATCATTTAATAAAGAATAAATAAATATTTGTTTAATTAATATAATTATACCAACAAGAGCAGGATCGGTGCATACCCTTACAGTCCACACAGCCAATAGAGAGGATGTGACAATGTTAACACATATTACATGGTATGAGGTCCGTCACAATACCAAAGCTTTAGACCAAACAACTGCTCAACACTACAGTGCTAAGCCCCACACCAGACAACCATTTCAACGGCTTGCGGACACAGGGGCGAAACGAGCAATGTAAAATGGTCTTATAAGCCTTAGATCGGCCAGAAACTCATAACCAAAACCTCTTTGGTGTTTAAGACTGTAAAAATAAACACTTAGCCTATCTTATTTGCACATAACCTTGAAGGAATAATTTGTATGAACTTAGATATGATTTATCATACTTAATGATTTAGCCTATTAGGCTAATCATAATTATCTAATAATTTAATTACTAAAACAAAGAAAAAGGAAAGTAATTTAACTATTAAAATAAAGAAAGGAAAGAAAACTTACAATAAATGTAGACCACCAATATTAAGCAACACTTTTATTATGATGGAATATTTTTACAAGGGAGAGAGAGAATGATCGAGAGAAGAGAGAGAGAGAAAGGCTTCTCCAAAAGCTTGTTACAAATGAGAAACAAACTCCCTTTTATAGACAATTAAAGGGAGAAAAAACAAAATATAAACATTACATCTATTTACATAGTCAAAAGGCTATATAATAGCCTACTAGGTCTATTTTTTCGTATTACGATCAGAACAAATTTATCGTAATACAACTGTCCATTTCAGCTGTCTTCTACTCCTTTTCTTCGAATACCATTAGATCTTTAGTTGATGAAGAGGATGATGCTCCTTTGTTGTTGAATTTCTCCGTAATCATTTCGGTCATTGAATCAAAAATATCAGCAATTGATGACTCCTCATTTGGATCTTGTGCATCTTGTAACTCCATTGAGGCATCGGATTTTTGAGACAGTGTCTCTTCTTTAAAGGATAATAAATCCTTTTTCATTTCCTCAAAATAAGCTGCTAATAATTTTTCTTGAGGCATAGTCTCGATTTCAATTTCAACCTTCTTGAAATTTGCTCAAAAGCAGAAGGAATTTCCTTCCTTTGTTGGAGCTTCTTTTGCTCACTATAAATTTTTATTTTTAAATCAATATCATTTATCGTATTAGATCCAAACAAAGATTTAGTTTCAAGATCTATTTTCATCATTTTATCCCAAAATTTTGAATAAAAAATTCTTTTTAGACAAGGGATTTTTTCTTGGGTATAACCCACTTGTGGACTCCATCTAATAATCCACAGAATTGAAAATTCAATAAAAAAGTAGAAGGCAAATATTCCTTCGATCAAGATTTCTGACTTTTGAATTTCATGTACCTTGGGAGAAATTTCTACCCATTGATCAAATCGTGTTTAAATGGTTCGAGCAAAATTGATACATTTGTACCATAAGTTTGCCACCATTTACAAAACCAAATTGGTATTTCTGAGTTATAGACTTCAGAACATACCTTGATAAACCAAGAATGTTTCCTATTAGGATTTTGGTATAAAAATGCTTTGCAAAAGGCATCTTGATAATCCCAAAAATTATATTTCAAGGGAATCTTATTTGATGGTGAATATAAATCCTTTTGCTTTGATGGAGAAATTCCCCATTCTTCAATAGATATAATCTTTTTAATAATAATTTTTGAGAAGTTATGAACCCCTGAAACCTCCTTTGGAGGAAAATGCTGGATTTCACATCCATTTTCTGCTAAAATTCCTTCATAAAATTCTCTGAACTTATAAGTTCGTGTAGCATATGATGCTTTATCAAAATATCTTTCCATAAGATACCAGGGATCATTTTCCCATTTTAAATCTTTCTTTTCCAATAACAGAATATTTTCTGTTTTCTCATTAGTGATATAATCACTATTTTCTTCCTTACTCACAATTGTTAAGTAAGAAGGAATATCATCCTGAGCTGAAGAAGAAGGATTATTACCTTCTAATTTTCTTTTATATTCCAAAAATTCTTGAAATTCTTTATCTTTCGATAAATCTTCGCCTATTAGCTTCTTCTTTCCATGCTGAGCCAGAATTTCTGGCTGATTTCTGCCTCGACCCCTTCCTCTATAAGAGGAGAATCCTCTACCACGTTGGTACATTCCTGCAAAATTATTCATTGAATATATTCTCTAGTTAAAAAATCAGGAAGACTATTAGTTTCTCCTTTCTTATAAACAATTTCAAAATCAAATGGGGCTAAATGAGCCTGCCATCTTGCAAACATTTGTTTTGAAACATCATGTTTAAAGTCTTTATTAAACATAAATCTTGCCGATTTACAATCAGTTTTTATAATAAATTTCTGATTATATAAATCATCTTGGAATTTTAAAACACATTTAACAATAGCGAGAATTTCTCTTGCAACCGTAGAATAATTCTTTTGTGAATTATTCCATTTTCCTGAATAAAACCTAACAAGATATTCCTGCTTATTATGAGGATTAATTTGTTTAAGAATACCCCCATATCCTATATCTGATGCATCTGTTTCAACAATTTTTTCCCAATTATGATTACTCAGCATTAAGCAAGGAAGAGATTTAACTCTTTCTTTTATTTTCTTGACAGATTCAGTTTGCTTTTCAGTCCATTGCTTAGGATTTTTCTTAAGCCTATCATATAAAATAGCTGTATCTTTAGCTAAATCCTTAATATAAGGAGATTTATAATTTAGACTACCTAAAAATCTTTGAAGTTGAGTTTTATCAAAGATTTCATCAGGAAATTTTTCTGCAAAATCAATACTTCTATTAATAGGAATAATATTTCCTTTTTCAATATTATGGCCTAAAAATCTAGCATTTGTTTGAAATAAATTCATTTTGGGTTTAGATATAACTAACCCATTTTGTATAATAATATTCTTAAACATATTTAAATGCTTAAAATGCATTTCAATATTTTTTGAGAAAACTAAGATATCATCAATATAAACAATAATAAACTCACTGTAAGGAGTAAAAATATCATTCATGATTTTTTGAAATTCAGAAGGAGCATTTTTCAATCCAAATGGCATTACATTCCATTCGAACTGTCCTATTGGAACATTAAAAGGAGCTTTTATACCCGTCGACTTATCAATCCGAATTTGCCAATATCCCGACTTTAAATCAAATTTTGAAAATATAATAGAATCATATAATCTATCCAATAAATCTTTTTTATTAGGAATAGGATATCTAATCCATTTTAAAACCTTATTCAGAGGCTTATAATTTATAACTAATCTAGGTGCCCCTCTTTCTTGCTCACTATGTTTATTAACATAGAAAGCAGTACATGACCAGGGTGATTTTGAAGGATTTATTAATCCCTTTTGCAATAATGATTCAATTTCTTTTTTACACAACTCTAAATATTTAGAATTCATTTGACACGGCCTAGCCTTCGTTGGAATTTTTGATTCATCAAAATTTTCTTCATAAGGGAGTGAAACTATACGTTTTTTTCTATCCCAAAATGCATTAGGATGATCATTACAAATTTCTATTGAAAATTTATTTTTAACCGACTCAATTTTATCCTTTAATTTAGGATTTTGAAGTTTTTCTTCAATAGTAAGAAAATTTAATTCTTGTTTAAGAAAATATAATTGATTTTCTTTTTGAGAAATATTATCATAAATTTCATGTAAAACCTTTGTGAAAGGTTCAGTAACAAATTTTAAGAAAATATCATTTCCTTGGAATGTACCTATAATTCCTTCTTTATCAACTCTTTTAAAAGGATAAATTTTTGTAATAAATGGTGTTCCAAGTATAACTTGATTAGCAATATCCTTAGCAAGCAAAGAACTTGTTTGTATGCATTTTTTATTAATACATACATTTGCTATTGACAATTTATAATTTATATTTAATCTACTACCCCTGCATGAGATAATTTTTGGGTAGTTTTTTCAAAATACCTAGTAGGGATAAGACCTTCTTGTATAACATTCATATATGCTCCACTATCAACTAAAGCAATAAATTCTTTCGAATAATAATTATCAATTAAAAGGGTAATTTTTGTATACCATTTTTGTGATATAACTATTTCTAATGTAGAAAGAAAATTGCCTTTTAAATTGTCTTCAAATTCTTGTGTCTGAGGTCTAATTTTATCAGTCACATTTTCTAATTTAGAGACTCTATAATCTAAATTTTTATTTTCTTTTCTTAATAATTTTATTTCTTCTTTAAGATTATTAATTTCAATAACTAAATCTTTTGTAGAAGTAGGATTTTCTTCTAATTTTTTCTGTCTCATTCGGTTATAAACTTCAGACATCATATAGGGGCCTTCTGGATTCTTAGGCTTCTCATATATCTTATCTTCCTCATATATATTATTTTGAGAAGTGCTAGGTGTATTTTCCACTAGATCTATTATTTTAGATCTTAATTCTGGATCTTTAACTAATTTTAATAATTCCATAATATTATCATGATTTAAAACATTTATATTTAAATTTTGAAATTGTGAAAGAATATTATAAAATTCTTTTCCTTCAATATCACTCTTTTGTTCATCATCTTTTCTGATACATGGTTGTCCTAATTGACAGGGCAAACATTCTGACTCTGAGTTTGACATTATGGACTCATTTCCTAGTGCATCTAATTTTGTATTAGATTCTGTATCTGTACTAGTATCACTAGTATCTTCATATTCTGATTCTGAATTTAATAATATTTTTGAAAGAATATCTTTCATATTTTCGTCTAAATTAAGATTATTAATTTTTCTTTTAGTCCAACAATTTCTAGCATAATGACCATATTTACCACATTTCCTACAAATTATTTTCTGCATCTTTTCCCATTTATTTTGGGCTCTATTATACTTCTTTTGCCTATTTTCTTCATATTTCTTTTTAGAAATTTTTCTATTCTTATATCGAGGTTTATTATCTTTCCAAACTTTCTTATTTTTATTATTAGTAGAAGGGATTTTTTCAATTGCAAATTGATCACAAAAATGATCTAATTGTCTTTTTTCAACTAGATTTTGACGTTTCATTTGCTGATTGAGTTTAATTTCATTACAAAGATTTAATCCTTCTTGTACACATGTTCCTATTAATTTTCCATATGAGTAATTTTCATAAGGTATATTATTATAATTTTGTCTTAATACTTTTTTAACTCTTTCGGCAAATAAACCTGGAAGACCATCTATAAACTTAGATTTCCAATGAGTGCTATTACATTCAGGAAGTTCCATGACTCTACTAAGAAAGGTGTCTTTATACCACCTAAAATCTGTCAGTGTTTTACACCTAAGATTTTGTAATAATGTCCTAATATTTTCACTATTTTCTGTATATCTTCCCGTAAAATGTTCTACAATATTAATAACCAGTGTATAAACTGCATCTTCTCTAGTAATATTATTTTCAACTTTTATTTATCATTTAATAAAGAATAAATAAATATTTGTTTAATTAATATAATTTATAATTTTTTTATTCTTGATTTTAATTAATAATATTAATTATACTTAATTTTTTTTTCTAATTTTTATTTTAATATTTTTTTATTAATATATTATTTTATATGAGTGGAAATAAATTTTAAATTTTATTTGCACAAAAATTCTAAATTTGTTTAATAAGTGAAAAAGAAATAACATTTTCATTTTATAAGATATCACTTTATTAATATTTTTAAATATTAATTTTTGACTTTCAGCACTTTTTGAAAATACTTACAAATTATCAAAATCAACAGTTTTCAGCTGCTTTCAGCCACTTTCAACAGCTTTCAACAACTTTCAGCATTTATCGATAAGTTTCAGCTACTGCAAACACCACCTTAGACTGTGAATGATAATTGGTGAGCTTTATTAAGGGCTAAATCTTACGGCCCGATTAAAGCCCATTTGGGCTTTTTTGAAATCCATATTCGATTTTCCCTTTTTTTTAAACACCTATTTTTTAATTTCCTTTTTATCAATTAATTAAAACCAGAAATAAACCGGATCAAGTTTGGACTGCACAGGAATTTCGGCAGTCTTCAAATTCTCCCTCCGATATTCTAAATTCCCCAGACTATCAAGAACCCTAATTCTCCATGGAAAAAACTCGTCGATTTTATGTTCATCACGCTTTTGGCGGTGGTGCAGGTATGTCATAATCGCTTCTAATTCAGATTGTAATCGGACATGCAATAATCCAATGTAATGTCGTTTTACTCCAGTGTGGATTAGTTTCCAGAGTTTTCTGGACTATTTTTGGCTTCTTGATTTGTATCTGCTAGTTGTTTCAGAGTTCAATTTTTGTTTTGTGATGCAGTTGCTGATGTTATATTGTGGAGAAAATGGTCGCGAAGCGTTGCATTTGTCGTAATTTCAACTGCGCTTTGGTTCCTATTTGAGAGGGCTGGATATAATTTACTGTCATTTGTTTCTAACGTTTTATTGTTGCTCATTGTGATATTCTTCGTATGGTCTAAATCTGCGTCGATCCTTAATAGGTAGGTTAGTATATGAATGTGGACTTATATTTTCATCAATTTGGGGTAGATTAGTAGTGGCTACTGGCTAGAGATATATATAGATCTTGATATGGAAATAGTTCATAGATCTTTATGTCAAGTGCTTCGGTTAAATGTTCTTCAATTTCAATGAGGGGTTTCAGCCTTCAGGGTATCGGATATTTGATTGGTTATTTTCATATGACAATACATAGAAGTTAATTGATGGATTATGGAAATTGAAAGAATGAATGTGTTTATGATTTTAGACCAATGCCGCCTCTCCCTAATCTTGAAATGTCGGAAGAGACTGCTGTCAAGGCTGCTGATGAAATGCGGATATGGATAAACTTTGCGTTGTCAATGGCACACGACATTGCAATTGATGGAAACTGGAGACTTTTCTTGAAGGTGTTTAACTTAGCTCTGCTCCTAATTGATGTTTTGCTTGTCATTCTTGATTTTGCCAATGACTGATTGTGGAGGCTCTATGATCTTGTCCATCCTTATTAGGTTGCTATGATTTTGTGGGAAATCTCCTACATTGGTAGTTTCTTCAGCTTTCTCACTCTGGTTTACATTGGTAAGTTTGAACTCTCATGTATGTTGTGTGTGCATTTCCCAACATTCCAATAGTAATCTGTTTTGTTTTGCATAATACTGCAACAGGAGTTCTTCTTAGTTTGTCACTGCCATTGTTGTATGATAAGTACCAAAACCCAATTGATGATAAGCTGAGTGCTGCATATACTATTGCTCAGTTACAGTATGAGAAGATTGACGCCATGGTACTTCAAAAGATACCTTTACCTTCAAAGAAGGAGAAGAAGACACAGTGAATCATTGTAATTTCCTATCCCCCACTTTTTACATGTATCTTTCTGGCTAGCTGCATGTTTTATATACATAAACTCTCTTATTCCATTAGTGCATGTTGTTTTTGGTCAAACTTGCTGGTGAACAGCTTGCTCTTTGCTTCTTGACATATGGTTGAAGATTAGATAGTGAATTGACATTAGTAGACTTTTTTTCTTGTAGCTTAATACATATTGTTGTTTAGGGTGATTACCATCAAACATTGGCAAATATGTGATGCAGGAGATTAGGCTTTCATCCTTCCCACGCTCGTGAAATAAATCGAAGATCTATTTAGATACGTATTCGTGAGATGTATTGATTGTAAATTCTGCTACTTGCAGGTGCCTTTTGCTTGGTTGCTTAGCTCTTAACTCTTTCGGTTGGATCAAGTTTTGAGATCATCGGTGAAAAGCTCTTAACCGGGTGCTCGTTTATTTCTTGTTTTGCTTTCAGTTCTATTCATTCATGGTGAAGTAAGCCTCTCTACAGCTTAATAACTCTCTTGACACTCTTCTACCACTGCCTTTAGAAACTAGCAATTGTCTAAATTTTAGTTTCTTGCTTCTACTATATTACTACTTGCCAATGGTGCTCATCTGATTTCATTTGCAGTTGCAAATATACATGAGAGATTATGATCATTTTTAAATGTTTGAGTAGGTCCAAATATGCCTAGTAGAAAATAGGGAAAAAATATTATTTAAATAAAAAAATAATGTTAATTCCGCGAAACCGACAATCATTCAAACCAAACCCACTGAGAGAAAGAGCAGTTTCAACTTTCAAAGCTTTAATATCTCGAGAACAGATCAATTTTATCAAAATCGGAGGTTTAAAGAATGGGGGATTCGATCGCAACCAACAAAGACGAAGCCCAGCCGGCAAAACAGATCTTCATCCTATCGGGCCAGAGCAACATGGCGGGCCGCGGCGGCGTCGACAAGCACAAGCACTGGGACGGCGTCGTTCCGCCGGAGTGTGCCCCAGACAGCGACAAAATCTTCCGGCTAGACGCTCACCTCCGCTGGGAGGTGGCGCGTGAGCCTCTCCACCACGACATCGACACGAAGAAGACGTGCGGGGTGGGGCCGGGGATGTCGTTCGCCAACGCGGCGAAGGAGCGCGTGGGTACGACGATCGGGCTGGTCCCCTGCGCCGTCGGCGGCACGGCGATCAAGGAGTGGGCGCGTGGGGAGCACCTCTACGAGAATATGATCAGCCGCGCGAAGGCGGCGACCCGCGGCGGCGGCGTGATCGCGGCGATGCTGTGGTACCAGGGGGAGAGCGATACGTCGTCGCAGCACGAGGTGGACGTGTATAAGGAGAAGATGGAGGAGCTCATCGGCAATGTGCGTACGGATCTGGATATGCCTGATCTCCCCGTTGTTCAGGTTTGTACTTCGTGCTTAAACTGTGTTTTCCGATACGATCTCCGGTCGTCCTTATTGTGAAATTTCTGTTAAATCTTAGCGTTTTCGACTGAATCCGAACAGGTTGCGCTTGCATCTGGAACTAAAAAGGAGTTTGTGGATAAAATTAGGGAGATTCAAATGGGGATTGATCTTCCAAATGTTGTTTGCGTTGATGCGATGGGATTGCAGCTGAAAGAAGATAATCTGCATCTCACTACTGAGGCTCAGGTTCAATTGGGCCTTTCCTTGGCCCAATCTTACCTCACCAATTTTGTCACCGACAATGGCAATGCCCATCTCTGATTGGGCTGTCACGTTCCTCTCCCGGTTCACTATTGGAAAGTTAAATTAACTCTTCCCTTTTTTAATGGATGGACTTTGATGATTTTGTTATATGAATTGATTGGGACTTCTATCGCTTCGATCATTCTTCCTTGCTAATAATCGGGATTCCATTTTGATTACGTGATCGATTGAGTCTTCCGAAATTTTGATAATTATTTTTTGTGCAAGTGAGTAACAATGAAAAAGTAAGAAATGATAGTGTGTTAGTCATTTTGATATAATAAAAATTCTTACAAAATGTCTATTTTTGTCTATTATTATTATTATTTAAAGTTATCTTAAAAATAGGGAAAATAAAGACTGTATCAACTTAAAAGTAGTCCAATCCATCTTAAAAATAGTCCACCAATGGGTGAACAGTAAGGGCTTATTACGAATGAAATAAATCGACTTTATGTTATTCGAGCAAAGCTTCTGGATAGTGGATATTGCACGTATCAACTTCCCATTTCTTTCTCCACCTCTCAAACTCCTTCTGTTTCTCTTGGATATTTGCGAAGCAACCGGAGAAATCCTACGGTGGAGACAATGGCGACCGCCGCAATGTTTTCTTCTTCTTCTCTCTGCTCCTACGCCGCCATTCGCGGTACAATTTTGCCTTTCTCAGGTACAACTTTTGGAGCGTCATGTACCAGAAACTCTAACTTCTACTTCATTGTCCAGATATGCGTATGATTCATCCGGCGAAACTACCTTCTGCTTCTCCCAAATTCGGAACCGCATTCGCGACCGGTTCTCCCCTCCGTAAGAAACTCCTCTTTTGTAATTCAATGTTGAATCTATTAATATCTGTAATTTAGACATGACATCTGCTTTAGAAATTGATGAAGATAGGAATTGTTAACTAGGTAATTTTGCTCACTTTTCCGGGGTTGGGCTGTGATTTGCGAAGTAGCTCACCTCTAATTTCTGTTTTAGTACCGATATGCAATTGCAGCAGGGGAATTTAACTTGTTGTCGTTGTTGTAGATTGATAATTGATTGTTTGTTTATCTACGATTTGTTTGTGACGGAGTAATTGATTTAGCAACATTCATTGCAAAGGCTTGGCTTAGATTTTTGTTGCTTTCTCCTTGATTTTTTTTTCAGTGATTCAGACACGTATCCAGCGGAGAAAGAGTGGTCAGAGTTCAGCATCAGTATCCATAAGATGTGAGCAGAGTTCAAAGGAAGGCAATGGTTTAGATGTATGGCTGGGCCGACTCGCTATGGTTGGTTTTGCTGCTGCTATTAGTGTTGAAATTGCAACTGGCAAAGGCCTCCTAGAGGTAACTTTCTTATACACCATCCTCATTTAGCATTGGATGTGAGAGATGAGCAAACTGTATATTGGCTGCTGAATCCACTTACTCTTATTGAGAGATTTGGTTCTAATAATCCATGTTGGTTCAGTAGAATCAGTTTCTCATCTTATGTGAGAGAATTGTTTCTTATGTTATTGAAAGATTTGGTTCTACTTGAACTTGAAATCATAACCAGTAACTTTGCTAGATCAATGGTGACATGATATTTGAAACTTTGTTTCTTTCTGTTCTTCTTAAATTCTTGAATTTTGACATGTTCTTCTCTGGCAGAATTTCGGGCTCACATCGCCCTTACCAACTGTTGCGCTAGCGGTTACAGCATTGGTGGGAGTTCTTACTTCAATCTTCATCTTCCAGTCTGCATCCAAGACCTAACCAATTACATTCTTTCTGCCCTGGTGAATATGAAGCGCGTGGATACAAGTTATGTCTTCGGATGAAAGACTGTACAACTCCTTTGTTTGCTGCTGCTTCTTCATATGTTAAACTCTTCTATGCATGTACTTCTTGAAAGATATATAGCTACTTTCGACATAGTAATCATATTTATTCAAGAGTTCAGATTTTCTTCTTCTTCTTATCACTAGCAATTATTTTTTCTCTTTGAGTTAACATGTGTTTAGTGAAGTTAAGTATTGGATATATTTGCACAATTCTTTTGAAAAGTTGTTAACTATAAACTTGGAGGGCATTTTCGTACATTTTCCCTATGGTATAATAGGACCTTTTTAGAAAAGCGGGGGAAAAGAAAACTGTACAAAAATTACAGTGCAATGTACAACTCACTTTTTCGATAACGGTTTTGCTCTCAATTCTCTTCACGCGAAAGTGGTGTTAATATAAAGCTCTCAGGTAGAGAAGTAGTGAGAAGAATGTTAAGGAAAATCGAATTAAATATATATATATTTATATATATTTTGTTATTTGGAAAGTTAATTAGCATTTAATGCTAATTTGACTTGGGCAAAATTCAGCCCGTTGAATCGTCTTTTCGAGCCTCGATATATATTCGATTTATGAATTGAGATATATCACGTCGATCTACGTTTCGAGTAGATAATTATAGTGTGCTTAATTTCTCGATTCCGATTTTCGGTGAGTGAGAAATAGTGGCTCGAAGTTTGGGGGGACAAAACTAATATGTTACCTAAAATAGAGAAACTTACCTTATTCGGGTTTTGAAGAGTTATTACATTAATTAATGTCCTACATCGATTAATGAATAACGTTTTGTGTGGTATTTAAGTCTCTACCACATTGTAGGAGATAACTAAGTGACATGTGGTGGGCTTGGGCCACACATGCTCATGCGCGCGAGCCTTTTCACCGACCGTCTCACACGCGGCGCGGCGCGCCGCACCGCGCACGCGCCCGTGCCCGGCTCCGGTTCCGATTCTGTGGACTTGGATCTTGGATCTTGGCAATTGGTCCTTTGGATGGTCCGTCGGGCTTGGCAGTTGGGCTCGACAATTGGGTTCGGTGGGCTACGTGTGGGCTGGCCCGGTCGTTGGTGTAGTGCTCCTACTACACAGGATTATTCTCCTTGGTGTTGTGCACCTACCACACCCAAGCACTACTTTTGGATGGAAGTCTCTGGAATGAGACTGTTCAGGTGTCCACCACTCCACTTACCATACCCACGTCCACCTGCATTAATGGCTCCGACAATCAATCACCTGGGTGGAACTGCCTATAAATAGGACATATTACATTCCATTTCAGACACACCAACACCTGAAATCATCTTAGCTCTTCTTAGCTACATTCTTAGCTCTTCCTAGCTCAAGTCTCCAGCAGCTTCTGTCCTCGCCGGAAAAGTTCAGTTCGCCGGAGCTCGACGATCTTGCGGTGCTGCAATCTTCGAGACATTCGTCGTTTCATCTTTGGGGACGAAACGCCACAATCGAGAGCACTACCGGGGCGTTTTTCGTCTTGCGGAGAGAGGCCTTCCTCGATTCGACAGTTCTGTTGTTTATTTCCTTTTATTATTTAACAGTTCACTTGTAATAGCAGTTTGTAATTCAAACAATCGCAAGACGAAAAAATACCGTACTCTTTACCTTGCTGCTTCAAGTAAACACAAAAGATGTCTTCCTCAAGTGCTGCAATCTCCGACACTGCCGCCGCCGCTGCTTCTGCTGCCGCCACCAACCCCGCCGCTTCTGACGTCATTACCTCCTCCGCCAACGTAGTTCCACCGCTGTCTGTCCCTACACCTGCTCCGGTCTTTGCTAATCCAACTCTAGCCGCTATGTCCGCCGCCACCGATGCTAGGATAACACTTAACCGTGCTAATGCCTCAAACACGACATTCAACTTCAATGCAATGTCCTCTGCCTTGCAGAGCAATATCCCTTTTGGGAGTGTGAACCACCATGGAGTGGTTGGGGGTTCAAACCCGACCCTGACGGCACCTCTGCACTCGTCTAGAGTGTTGCCCGCTGCCGAGAAGCCGACTAAGTTTGGTGGAGCCGACTTCAAAAGGTGGCAACAGAAGATGTTGTTCTATTTGACAACATTGGGGTTCACGACTGTGCTGATGGAGAATGCACCCGCCCCTCCAAGTGACAACGAAGAGAACTTGGAAGTCCGCATAACCTATGATAATTGGCTAACTTCTGACTACTTTTGTAAAAACTTCTTGCTTAGTGGACTAGATGATAGTCTGTACAGTGTATATGCAAATGTAAAGACCTCCAAGGCAATTTGGGAGGCACTTGAAAGAAAATACCGTGCATCGACGATGCAGTACCAAGAAGTTTGTAGTCGCCAAGTTCTTGGACTACAAAATGGTGGACTCTCGACCGGTCATGGAGCAAGTGCAAGAGTTCCAACTCATTGTCCATGACGTCCACGCCGAAGGAATGCTTTTGCCAGATGCTTTCATTGTGGCAACCGTGATAGAAAAGCTTCCCCCGAGCTGGAAGGACTTCAAGAGCTACTTGAAGCACAAGCGGATGGAAATGACGCTTGAAGACCTTGTGGTCAAGCTCCGCATCGAGACCAATATGAGGACTCGAGATGGGAAGGGCAAAGCACCCGTGGAACCAAGAGTCAACCTTGCTGAGAAAGGTGGAAACTCCAACAATGCTAAGAGAGGGCATCCGAATAGCAACCCCAAAGGGAAGGGCAAGGTGCAAGCCCGCAAGTTTGAAGGGGACTGCTACAACTGTGGTAAATCCGGCCACATGTCCAAGGACTGCCGAAAGCCGAAGAAGAAGAGGGCTCGTCAAGCCAATATGTTGGAGATTGACCTCACTGAAGCCGACCTTGCGGCCGTTGTCACTGAAGAAGCAAACGTCGTGGAGAATGAGGGGAAGTGGTATATTGATACCGCTACCACGGCACATGTTTGTGGTGACCGAAGCCGCTTCACCAAGTACAAGAGTTGCCAAGGGAGGAAGCTCAATATGGGGAATCAAGCATCATCTGAGGTAGTTGGCTATGGTACTGTGGTGCTAAGGTTGAGCTCCGGCAAGAACCTTACTCTTGGAGAGGTGCTGCATGTCCCCGATATCCGAAAGAATTTGGTGTCCGGCTCTGTACTAGTTAAGAGAGGTTTTAAACTAGTGTTTGAGTCTGACAAGTTTATTTTGTCAAAATTTGGAATGTTTTTAGGAAAAGGTTACCTCTTTGAGGGCCTTTTCAAACTGTCTGTAATGACATTACGCCAGGAGCCTGTTGAGGCCAAGGATAATGAAAACAAAGCTACTTCCTCTTACTTGATTGAGTATTCCGATTTATGGCATTCTAGATTAGGACATGTTAATCTAAATGTGATAAAAAGATTAGTTAATCTCGATCTACTTAAAGTAAATGAGTTTAACAAAACCAAATGTGAAGTTTGTGTTGAAGCAAAATTGGCTAAGCAGCCATTTCATTCTGTAGAACGGAACACAAAACCTCTAGAACTCATTCACACTGACGTATATGACTTGAAGTTTGTACAAACTAGAGGTGGGAAAAAGTATTTTATTACTTTTATTGATGACTGTACTAAGTATTGTACTCTTTATCTTTTAAGGAGTAAAGATGAGGCGATTGAAGCTTTTACTAACTTCAAAGCAGAAGCCGAAAACCAACTTGATTGTAAAATCAAAATGGTACAAAGTGATAGAGGTGGAGAGTATGTAGCTCCTTTTGAAGAGTTATGTAAGACAAGTGGTATTATTCATCAAACCACTGCCCCCTATTCGCCTCAATCAAATGGTGTAGCTGAAAGGAAGGACCGAACTTTAAAAGAAATGATGAATGCTTTGTTAATAAGTTATGGACTGCCCTAGAACATGTGGGGGGAAGCCGTTTTGATGGCTAACTACTTATTAAACAAAATACCTCTAAAAAGTAGATATGTTACTCCTTACGAGTTGTGGAAAGGAAGGAAACCTTCCTATAAATACCTCAAAGTGTGGGGGTGTTTGGCTAAGGTAGAAGTGCCTTTGCCTAAGCAAGTTACAATCGGACCTAAGACCGTCGATTGTATCTTTATAGGATATGCACTGAATAGTAGTGCATATCGATTTGTCATTCATAAGTCGGCGTGCCCGATATGAATGTTGGAACTACTATTGAGTCAAGTAATGCTATATTCTTTGAACATATCTATCCTTGTAAAAAGGATGATAAAATTGAGTCAAACTCTAGTGGTGAAGCAAGAGAAGTTGCTAGTAGTTCTAGAAATGTGGGGGTAGAACCCGATACACGTAAGAGGCAAGTTGCCGATCTTGAAACTTTAGAACCAAGACGTAGCACTAGAGCAAGAGTTGCTAAGGACTTTGGTCCTGATTATGTTGTCTTTCTTTTGGATGAAGAACCACGGTCTATAAAAGAAGCTCTTTCTAGACCCGATGGCCCACTTTGGCAAGAAGCTGTCCAAAGTGAAATTGATTCCACTATGCAGAATCACACTTGGGTCTTAGCAGACTTACCCGAAGGTTGCAAGCCCTTAGGATGTAAATGGATCCTAAAAAGAAAGTATAAGGCAGATGGGTCAATTGATAAATATAAAGCTCGTTTAGTGGTTAAAGGCTTTAAGCAAATTGAAGGATATGACTTCTTCGATACTTATTCGCCTGTAACGAGGATTACGTCTATCCGTGTGCTTCTCGCGATTGCTGCTTTGCACAATCTTGAGATTCACTAAATGGACGTGAAAACTGCCTTTCTAAATGGAGAGTTAGAAGAGGAAATTTATATGGAACAACCTGAAGGGTTTGTTGTACCTGGTCAAGAGCGAAAGGTATGTAAGTTGGTGAAGTCCCTATATGGGTTGAAACAAGCACCATTACAATGGCACTTGAAATTCGACGAGGCTATGTTGTCGAATGGCTTTAAGATTAATGAATGTGACAAGTGTGTTTACATAAAGAATACAAAGAATGGTTTTGTAATTGTTTGCCTTTATGTAGACGACATGTTAATTATGGGACAAAACCTTCAAGTCATAAATGACACCAAGCGTATGCTTAAGAGAACTTTCGATATGAAAGATATGGGAGTTGCTGATGTTATTCTTGGAGTGAAGATTCAAAGAACTCCCAAAGGGATTGTTTTGTCTCAATCTCATTATATTGAGAAAGTGCTTAAGAGGTTTAATGCCTTTGATAGTGCGCCGGCAAAGACTCCTCTAGAAGTTAATGTTCACTTGAGCAAGAATAGGGGTGATCATGTTGCTCAAGAGGATTATGCTAGAGTCATTGGTTGTCTTATGTACATCACGAATTGTACGAGGCCTGATCTAGCTTATCCGGTGAACAAACCGAGTTGCTATACTAGTAATCCTAGTAAAGAGCATTGGAAATCTCTTGTAAGAGTTCTAAGGTATTTGAAATACACTCTTAACTTTGGGTTGCACTACTCGAGACATCCCCCAGTACTTGAAGGGTACTGTGATGCGAATTGGATATCCGACACTAAAGACTCATTGTCTACTAGTGGTTATGTGTTCACTATAGGGGGAGGAGCTGTGCCGTGGAGATCCACGAAACAGACGTGCATAGCCTGCTCCACCATGGAATCTGAGTTTATTGCTTTAGATAAGGCCGGTGAGGAGGCCGAATGGCTCCGTAATTTCCTTGAAGATATTCCATGTTGGACGAAACCCGTGCCACCTGTGATGATTCACTGTGATAGCCAAGCGGCTATTGGTAGGGCCAAGAGTGGGTTGTATAATGGTAAGTCGAGACATATTCGTCATCGACATAATACCGTAAGACATTTGATCACGAGTGGGGTTATCTCTGTAGACTATGTCAAGTCTATAGATAACCTAGCGGATCCGCTTACTAAGAGTTTGAATCGAGATCAAATGTATAAGCTCGTAGAGGGAATGGGAGTTAAATCCACAAACTAAAGACGATTATAGTGGATACCCAACCTTGTAGATTGGAGATCCCATGAACTTGGTTCAATGGGAAAACTAAGCTATATGAGTCTGTTGATACCGCACTCAATTAGTCTATTCCCTAAAAGAGCTCGAGAGTGTTGGTGACCTGTCAAGTGGTGAGGTTAAGTATTTGATTTTTAATGATTCTTGGATGCCTTGAGAAGGTGGAGTATGACAGGATACTCGAGTAAGAATCACCTATGTAAGTGAGAAGTGAGAAGTAAGAATCATCTATGTAACACTTATGAATCCAAAGAGGTTGTCCATGGCCAGTAAAGGACACAAACGCGAGAACGGACGAGGTTGAGACTTTATAGTGTTGGTGCTATTGTCTAAGTATACACCATGGAGGAATAGTTCAAGGCCACGTGTCCACTAATCCGCCGGTATGCTCGATAGCACTGACTAAGGAAGGTTCAAGGTCACAAGCCACCTACCCTGATACTTTATTGTCTCTTGAGGACAGAGCTGTGTGTCTGCATGCATGCATTTGGCTATTTCCACTCATGTGGGGGATTGTTGGAAAATCGAATTAAATATATATATATATATATATATATATTTATATTTATATATAATTTTGTTAGTTGGAAAGTTAATTAGCATTTAATGCTAATTTGACTTGGGCAAAATTCAGCCCGTTGAATCGTCTTTTCGAGCCTCGATATATATCCGATTTATGAATTGAGATATATCACGTCGATCTACGTTTCGAGTAGATAATTATAGTATGCTTAATTTCTCGATTCCGATTTTCGGTGAGTGAGAAATAGTGGCTCGAAGTTTGGGGGGACAAAACTAATATGTTACCTAAAGTAGAGAAACTTACCTTATTCGGGTTTTGGAGAGTTATTACATTAATCAATGTCCCACATCGATTAATGAATAACGTTTTGTGTGGTATTTAAGTATCTACCACATTGTAGGAGATAACTAAGTGACATGTGGTGGGCTTGGGCCACACATGCTCATGCGCGCGAGCCTTTTCGCCGACCGCCTCACACGCGGCGCGGCGCGCCGCGCTGCACCGCGCCCGGTTCCGGTCCGTGTCCGTGGACTTGGATCTTGGATCTTGGCAATTGGCAATTGGTCCTTTGGGTGGTCCATCGGGCTTAGCAGTTGGGCTCGACAATTGGACTCGGTGGGCTACGTGTGGGCTGGCCCGGTCGTTAGTGTAGTGCTCCTGCTACACATGATTATTCTCCTTGGTGTTGTGCACCTACCACACCTAAGCACTACTTTTGGATGGAAGTCTCTGGAATGAGACTGTTCAGGTGTCCACCACTCCACTTACCATACCCACGTCCACCTGCATTAATGGCTCCAACAATCAATCACCTGGGTGGAACTGCCTATAAATAGGACAGATTACATTCTGTTGGTCCGGAGACGATAGTCAGGTGTAGAGAGGGGGGGTGAATACACCTGATCACAGTTTCTTTTTCTCAGAACGTGAAGGACAGCTGAGCTGTAGGTTGCGACTAATGAACAGTGCTAGATATTAACCTTCGATCACGGGTCAGAGTGTGTCAGCTACTGAGCTCTCCTACTGACTTTTGTCAGTACTTGAAACTCAGTTGGAGACGTTGTGCGGATAAGTGTGTAGGGCCCGAAGATTCGTCTTAGTTTGAAAACGTGTTTTCGCAAGTTAAAGTATTTTGGCTAGTGCGCTTTCATAAATACGTTTTATGCAAAGATATGATTTTAAACCAGTTTGTATGCAATGCAATAAAACAGTAAATAACACAAGCAATTTAACGTGGTTCGGATACGCAAGATCCTACGTCCACGGTCCTGACAAGGCAGGAGAACTTGTTGATTAATCTGAACAAGTCTCAGCAAGGAATCTGTGCACTGGACAGACTCTTCTAAGTTATAGTCCTTAGCGACTTTACAATTCAAACCTAAGTTCGAAAGGGGGGGATAATCTCCAACTAAGAATGAGTTCTTACAATAAGAACAATTCACAAAAAGTGAACTCCTTCGAATTTCTAAGCTATAGATATGGCAATGACCTTAGCTAGAGAAGAAAGGGATCTAAAGATAACTCTAGAGAGAAGAACTAATGATATTCTATGAAGGCAAGTTCTTCGCTGGATGATCTTTAAGTTGCTAGAGTGTTTGTGAGCTTGAGCGTTTTCCCTTGTGAATCCCGTGCGTGGAGCTCGGATTTCTTCTCTATTTATAGTTGTGAGCAGACATATGTCCGTTGGAGAAGACGATGCCACGTGTCACAAGCTTCCAAGGAAAACGGCCATAATTTCGAATTGTTGCAGCAGGGCAATTAATACTGTACATGAGAGCAGACTTTAGTTGGTCAGAGCAGGTAAAGCGTGTCGGCTTCTCATTGGTCGAGGTTTGTGGTAGGTGAGAATATGTCAGAGATTAGAGTTGACTAGTCCACATCCTCGTATGATCTTCTGTTGAACTTCGAAAAGACTTATACGATTGGGTCGTTTTCTGTCGGATACAGTAGACTCAAGACAGTCTCTATCTTCTTCGGCTGAGTCGGCTGACGAGCTGATAGGGCTTTGGTGGGTCAGCTGATGACTGCGAAGGTACTGAGCTTTGCATTATGTTCTTCTGCTGATAACTATCAGCTGATGGGGTATCTCCTACTGAGGTCAGATATAGCTGAAGTCAGAAGAATGCAAGCGATTACACTGATGACGTGGGGTTCTGGAAAGTAACTTCGTCAGAAGATCAGTCCAACAGTTTACCCCGTACAGGACTTAGACAAAAGATAAACAACTACGAAAAGTCTAGCCTATACATCAGCTAATCCTATCGACACTAAACTACTGATATCAGCTGGGTTTTGGGATCTTCAATTCCATAGTACTACTATGATTTCCCCCAATATTATTTTAACCACTAATCAGCTGAATACCATCTACTGATTCATAACCCAACAATTTCCCCCTAATTGATGATGCCAAAACCCCTATAAAATAAGAACCAGGAATACTAGACTACTGACTGTAATTTCCCCTAATTGATCAGAGGATTCAGTCAAGATGAAGTGATTAGTTGACTTCAATAAGTTCAGTAGAGAGGTAGGCAAAATCCGAGAAACAGTTATGTGTGAGTGTGTGTCAGATCACTTCAGTGATCAGTCGTGAAAACACAATCAAAAGCCGTGAGACAATGAGTAATTGTCTGGCAAGCAATAGAAACTGATATATATGATCAGAGAATTACAAAGTTTCTATCACTATTACAAAAGATAAGAAGATCACTGCTGATGTCTGAATCTCTGCGTCCGCTTCTTGAAGTCAGCAGACCTGTCAGCTGGAGGATCCAGACAATAAAACTTGTATATTCTCTTCCGCAGAGTCTGGATTTCCTCGAGATCATCAGGCTGATCAGATCTGAGATTATGATGATAAGCAGCAGCCTCGATCTCATCTTCTATCTCTTTAGTACAAAGCACGCCGCGAGCTGTTATAGGTGGAGGGATTCTTCTGAATGCTGGAGCTCGGATGGGAATCTTCTCTCTCTCCATAATTGGCACAAGCTGATCCGCCAGCTGGGGAAAGTTATGATGAAGATATTCTTCAAAAAGTTGATCAGCAGGTATCCCCGACGGATAGAAGCCCCATACATAGTATCCCTTGATAAAAGATTCTTTCAGTTCCTCCCATAGCTCGTTTAGCTCGGCTGGTACCCATTTATCTGTGTGAGGAGTAGGCGCTTTCTTGACATGAGGTGCTCTGGGCGCTCTCCTGTAGTACTTTAAAGCTCTGGGTACTTGCTTTCTCAAGTCAGCTGCTGGCTTCTCGGATAAGCTAATCATTTTAGCCAGGTCAGCTAACCTTTTCTTCTCTCTGAGGGCCGCTGATCTAGTATCTCCACTCCGGAGACTAAGTCCTTTCAGCGTTGCCTCCCAAGTAGCTCTGTCTTCAGTCTCTTGCTCAGGTGTAAGAGTGGGAAAATAAGCACTCTGAGCCGAAGACTGGACTACAGTAGCTAGCTCCTTCTGAGCTTTCTCCTTCTATTCGTCCAAAATTTTTTTAGCCTTGCCTTTTGCAGATTTGGCAGTTACTTTCTTAGGCTCTTTAGCTTTCTTAGCTTCTTCCAGCTGATGCTCCTGATCCAGCTGGTCTTGCAGCTGTTGAGCAATTCTGGCATCATAAGCTTCCTGCTCCGCTTTAGTTTTGAATTTGGGCGTCGGGGAAGATGGAGGAGTGATTTCAATTGTAGTCTCCTTCCCCGGCCTTTGCGGTGGCAGTTGTTGAGGCTCTTCTTCATCCTCCTGATCGAGGAAACGAGCTATGTCCTCGATGTGCTGAGCAGATGAGATAGGAACTGCCTCAGTCACAGTCGGTCGGAGAGGGGTATACTCCAGGAGGAGTACAGCTGAACAGGTTTCAACCTGAGCGGCTGAACCTTCTCCTTGAGGTGCAGAGCTAGTTCCTTCCCCCTTATTATCTCCCTCAATAATCTCTACTACAGCCGGTTCCGCCTCAGTTTCTTCTTTTACATCTCCTTCCCCCTTTTTGGCATCATCAGCCTGGGAGAGGTGAGTGCGGATGGCTTTCACGTCTTTTTCCAAGTTATATACGAATCTTTGATTTGGGTAGCGTTGCCTCAAAATCCTTGACCGAGTCGCACATCTTGCTCCCAGCTTTTCTCCCGATCGGCTACGAATGTCTTCGATTAAGCGGTGACTCCTGACGGAGTTTCAGCATAGACTGATCGTGAGACTTTATCATTTCTTTCTGAATGGCTTTCAGTGCCTCAGCCTGTTGTGTAATGGCTGATTGAAGGCTAGAGGTGGCCAATTTGTTTCTCTCGTCCATGGTGGCCTGGACTGTCGCGAAAGTCTGAGTCAACTGCTCAGAGAAAGATTTCTGCTGAGCTAATAAGAGCTGCTGACTCTGAGCGGCTAAGTCTGCCTTCTGAGCTGAAAGGGCTGCCTCAACGATCTCCTGAATGTTAAGTTGAGGAGTAGGAGCTTCTGAGGCCTTCTTAACCCCTTCGGTCAATCGGTCGACGCTCTCAGTCTGGGCCTTAGTGTATTGAGCCCATTTGAGATGCACGTCTTTGGCGAGGAGATGATTCTTGTCTCCTTGGCGCTTGATAGCTTTATTGACCGACTTGGAGGTCACGGAACCTATTGGTTTTATCTTGTATGAGCTGGTTCCGAGCCTCTGCTCAGACATCGCGAGTTGTTGCGCTCGACTTGGCTTTGAGGCAACAGGGGCTTCACCTGATTTGGAAAGAGGTGGTGATTGGCCCTTTTTGCGGGGAGTGGAACCCTCAGCAGAACCTCCCAATTCTGCATCCTTTGGTGGTGCCTGTTCCATCTCTTCATCATCCTTGTCATCTTTATCATCGCCATGATGAGATGGAGGCGAAGGGCTGTTATCGGGAACTGAGGAGCGCATGCTCAGTAGATAAAGCATCGCTTCCCTCAAGTCTTCAAAGGACGCAAGGTCAGCCGGTTCCCCGAACCCGATGGCTGACTGCAATTCCTGCTCCTCGGTAAGTAAGGACAAAGCTGACTGGGTCCTGATAATATCCTCGAGAATGTCCCAGCTGAGGAACCTCGGCAGCATTTGTGTCCTAGCCCTTATGGCTATCTCCACTAAGTCAGGATGCTCAGAGATCTCATGGATCGAGCATGTACTTCTCCCCGTAGCTCGGAGACGAGTGGAGTGTAAGGCTGTCCACTCGGGAGGAAGTCTCCTCGGCCGGTACCTCGACGTCCGACCGAGTCTCCTCGGAACTAATTTATCGAACTTTGTCCTTTATCGTGGCACCCTCAATGCCGGTGTCGGAATCTAGGAGTCTGTTCTTCTTGGTAGGTGGAAGAGAGGCTTGTTGAGCTTGTATTCTTTGGGACCTCGGACGGTCCGAGTCTTAGTAAGCCTCTTCCTCTTGGATGGGTCGGCGCGAGGGGGCAAATCAGAGGCTACTCTCTTCGGTTCAGGCGGCCCTCGCCCGATAGACTTCTCAACAGCGGCTTTCGTCTTGAATTTAATAAGCTTGCTGTCAAAGTATCTGGAGTCAGCAAAAGCTGAACTCCTCGAGACTGATTGCTCGATAAGTATTGACATCTTCGTCCCATACAGCAGCTTCCCCACACTGATTAGGCTTCTCTGTCCAGTGGGCGAGGCTGTGAACTTCTGAGCCTGAGCCTTCAGCTTGGCTACATAATAGTCTATCCAATTAACTTGGACTCCATCATTAATGGCCATCATCAGCTGGATGCGCGGCTTGGATAGTTGATCGTAGGAACCAGCAGAACTCGTGAGGATATGAGATACGATATATGCGAGTCCTCTGTATTGTGGTAGCAGAAGGTTCTTCGACAGCGCTGTCTTGAAGGTGATATCCTTCCTTCCACAGAACTTCTGAACATACGAGCTCATCTCCTTCTCCTTATAGCCTATAGGAGAGATTCCTTCGGCAGGAAGATCGAATGCTAGTTCCAGAGCATCCCTGATGTTGATGACGTGCTCACTAGCATCCCACGAGTTGGGTACTACTTCCTTCATGAAGGGAAATGAAGATTCCTCAACCCCTGAGTCTAGGGTTCTCCAGTTGTAGTAGACTTCTGCCACTTGCTTGGGCAAAAACGCTCTGGGTTGCTTGGAGACGAGCAGTTCTAGTCCAGAACTCTCAATAGCAGTGAATACGGGCGCCAAATAAGGAAGATCAACTTGGCGAAGCGCCATGGTCGGCTCAAACTGGATGCGAGAGATGATGATTTCATCGATATTGGTGGGTGTCTGTACTGTCGCCATTAGTATCTGCATCAAAACTCGTTAGCACTTGAAAATAGAGTAAGTCAGTATAAGCTTAAAACAGAGATAAAGATATTACCGAAATATTTAGAGCTTGAGGGATATCAAATGCAAGTAGTTAGATTTTCGGGAAAAAAAATTTGCAGATGAGTGAGCTCTAAGATCGGAAATGGCGAGAAAGTAAGACGAAGAAGAAAGATGAAAGATTTTATAAGATCATGCAAAATAAACCGTTTAGATCGAACGGCTAGGGTTTAATCTTTCAATCTAATAGACGGCTGAGATTTAATGATATGAAAAGAATGATTACCTAAGCCGCCTATAATCTAGACCCACGTAGGATAATGCGCAGTTAAAGTAAGTGAAAAGACATGCATTAAATGCGCTGCAGGCAACATTAAAAACTAGGTCATTTTAAATAAGAATGGTTTCCTACTGACCTATCCTTAGAAATATTAATAGCGGGAAATAAATGCTCATTAACTACTGAGTGCAATCGACTGATATAATAAATGAAAGCATGCTTCTGAAAAAGTTTAAGTATGTAATACTACGCAAACCTCTTCAGCTGAACTTTTACGATCAGCTGGTTACCATTAAGACTAAGGAGGATGGTTGACGTGCTGATGACCACGTTCCCCCTTACTGTGTACAGTTTGATTCTCCCGACTGAATCATTGTACTGAGTTTTCTGACCTGTCATACTGGTTCCTTATACTTGATACCAATTGTTGTTATCAGTAGTTGGATTCTACTGATACCAATTGATTGTCTTCTACTAATACGATTCAGTAGGATCCAGTAAACCTAGCTCAACTGATAATTCTCTGAATCTGTTCTCAGCTAGTGGTTTGGTCAGTATGTTTGCCCTTTGCTTGTCAGTATGGATTTTCTCCATTCTGATATCCTTCTTCTCGACATGGTCTCTGATGAAGTGGTGTCGAATATCCACGTGCTTGCATCTCGTATGGAGAACTGGATTCTGAGTCATTGCAATAGCACTTGTGGAGTCACAGTAGATGGGCACTTCATTCTGAGTTATACCATAGTCTCTCAGTTGTTGTCGAAGCCAAAGGATCTGGGCACAGCAACTTCCAGCAGCCATGTACTCAGCTTCAGTAGTGGGCGTTGCTACTAAGTGTTGTTTCTTTGAAAACCAAGATATCAGCTTGCTGCCTAGGAACTGACACGTTCCAGAAGTTGACTTTCGATCTATCCTGCATCTTGCATAATCAGCATCAGAATAACCTGTCAGTATAAGATTATCATCAGCAGGATACTATAACCCAGCGTCAGGTGTTCCTCTTAGATATCGCAGAATCTTCTTTGCTGAGTCTAGATGACTTCGCTTAGGATCTGCTTGAAATCTTGCACATACACCTACAGCATAAGTTATGTCAGGTCGGCTAGCTGTTAAGTATAATAAAGAACCAATAATAGCTCTATAATCAGTAGAGTTAACAGAAGCTCCCTCTTTGTCTAGATCGATTTTGAAATTTGTATTCATGGGGATCTTGACTGGCTTGCTAGAGTCGCAGCCGAATCTCTTGAGAAGATCTCGAGTGTATTTGGCTTGATTGATGAAAATTCCTTCAGGTGATTGCTTTACTTGAAATCCAAGGAAATAGTTCATCTCTCCCATCATGGACATCTCGAATTTCTCTTTCATCATTTTCTCGAATTGCTGACATATAGTCACGTTTCTGCAGCCGAAAATGATGTCGTCCACGTAGATTTGCACCAGTATGATGTTATCTCCTGACTTTATGTTGAACAAGGTGCGATCTACTGTCCCCTTCTGAAAACCTTTCTGAAGTAGAAAGTCTGATAGGGTATCGTACCAAGCCCTGGGTGCTTGTTTTAACCCATACAGAGCTTTCCTAAGTCTGTACACCTGATGTCCCTGCTGAAAGCCGGACGGTTGTTCTACGTAGACTTCTTCCTTCAGTACGCCATTCAGAAAAGCTAACTTTACATCCATCTGATATACTTTGAATCCTTGATGCGTTGCGTAAGCTAGGAAAAGACGAATGGCTTCCAATCTTGCGACTGGAGCGAATGTTTCATCAAAGTCGATTCCCTCTGCTTGACAGTAACCCTTGGCAACTAGTCGAGCTTTATTTCTGACGATGACGTTTTCATCACGCTTGTTTTTGAAGACCCACTTAGTGTCAATCACGTGCTGATGTCTAGGTCTGTTAACAAGCTCCCAAACTTCGTTTCTGACGAACTGGTTCAGCTCTTCTTGCATGGCAATGATCAGGTCAGCATCATTGAGTGCGTCCTCTATTGACTGAGGTTCTTCTGTAGACAAGAAACAAGAATAGAGTGAGCTTTCTCCTTGACTTAATTTAGATCCTGTTCTTATAGTTGCCGATGGATCTCCAATGATGAGATCTGAAGTATGAGCGTCAAGCCATGGACGTCTGAGTCTGGCTTCTTCTTCTGATACTACTTCTGCACAGTCAGTAGGTGTATTAGGCATTTCGAGTAGTACTATTTTGTGATCAGTAGCGGTTCAAGTAAGAAGGTTAGGATCTACTGAGTTTCCAGGTTCAGGGGCATTTAGCTCAGGAACATTAATCGTTCCCCCTGAGTTTATATTCTCAGTAGAGGTCTCAGTTACCACGGGGGCTTCCTCATCGACTGTTGTTACCTCGTTGTTAATTCCGTTTAGTAGAATCAACCGTGTCGGCTACATCGCTTGTTGGGCCGAGTCCGAATCTCTTCATCCTCGACTCATCATCCCAACAATGCTTCGGATCTTTTCGGCTTTGTCGGTTAGTGCGAGATCCCGTAGCTTGCCGCCGACATCTTCGGGATTTGTCTCGTATTTTTCCCTGTTCTCGGTAACAAACTCATCAAAAACAACATGAGGGCTTTCCTCCACGCAAAGGGTCCGATAGTTAAAGACTCGAAGGCTTTATCGACTCGAGAGTATCCTAAGAATACTCCTT
Source organism: Lavandula angustifolia (assembly GCA_028984105.1). NCBI lineage: Eukaryota > Viridiplantae > Streptophyta > Magnoliopsida > Lamiales > Lamiaceae > Lavandula > Lavandula angustifolia. Next base: position 2,459,173 of record CM054820.1, on the reverse strand, counting down.
GATCGATTTGCTATCAAAGACCTTCAATCGATCTTTCCCATTATTATGGATAAAGCAAGGATAGCCAAAATATGAAAATGAGAAATAGAAGGAATTCTCCCTTTCCATAATTCGTAGGGTGTCTTCATGTGTTCTTCGTGTAAGTAAAGAGCGATTCCGAGTATAGCAGGGCGGTGTCGTAGCATCGCCCAAAACTTTGAGGGTAGTCCGGAGTCCGCTAGGAGCGTTCTTGCTCGCTTCTTTGAGTGTTCTATTCTTTCGTTCAGCAAGTCCGTTCGCCGAGGGTGCGTGCGAGCCGATGTCTCGTGCTGAATTCCCTCTTTATCACAGTACTCCTTAACTACTGAGTTGAGAAATTATGTTCCTCTGTCTGAGCGAATTCTTTGAATCTTGATGTCCTTTTCCACACTGAGTTTCTTCAGCAGATTGGGCAGCTCAGTTTGGACATCAAATTTGTCGGCGATGAAGATGACCCAAGTATATCTCGAGTAGTCGTCAATAACGACGAGGGCATACTTCTTGCCTCTTATAGTCACTGGAGAGACTGGCCCGAATAAGTCCATGTGCAGCAGTTGAAGGATTCCATCAGTGGAAGGTGAAGGAATAGGTGGATTGCTTTTCTTTGTCTACTTTCCCTTCAGGCATGCTTCACAATTTCTATCTTTGATGAACGATTCGTTGGGCAGTCCTCTGACTTTAGAGTTCTTGGCGAGCTTGTTCATAATCTTGAAGTTCAGGTGGCTGAGTCTCTTATGCCATAGCCATCCTGACTTGTCACTTGATTTCGTCTGTGCTAGTAAGCAAGCCTCAGGTTCTGCGGTTTTCCAGTTAGCAACATATATATTCTTCTTTCGCGAACCTGATAACACTGTTTTCCTGTAGATTTATCAACAATATCACAGAAACCAGCGTTAAAGATAACTCTGTTAAGATTGTCACAGAATTGACTGATAGAAAGGAGATTATGTTGAAGTCCTTCAACATATGTTACTCTTGGAACTGAAGCAGTCCCAATGTTCAGCGTTCCATATCCCCTTGTGTAGCCTTTTGAGTTGTCACCAAACTCAATTCTGGGACCATCTTCTTGTACGTAGTTGGTCGGCGAGCTTTTTACGGTATGTCATGTGTCTCAAGCGCCCATCGTCCACTATCCAAGGGTCCTTATGCACCTGCAAAACAGAAGCATTTTTAGGTACCCTTTGGTTCAGTTGGGTCCTTACATGTTAGTGGGTGATTTCGGAACCCATATCTGTCTAGGAACCTTAGAAGTCTGAGACTTCTTCTTCTGAACCTTGTCAGTTTTCTTCTCCACAGGACCTGGAAATACTGACTTTCTGATGATTCTAGGTTCAGGAGCTTTCTTCTTCTGAGTCTTTGCGCTTCTCCTGGCCTTGGGCTCTTAGTAGTACGAACCGTACTGAGCCGGGTGCTCATACAGTGGTTCATTGTACTGTTCCGCCCACCTGACCTTCTTGGTTCCCCCTGAGTTTGATCGTGGTGTCCTGGGGCTGGAACCTTAGGTCAGTTGCTTCTTGTTGCTCGGCTGAGGTGCAACTAATTTTTGTTTATTCTTCGCCTGAGGTGTGGTGTCAGTAGCTTGCACCTTTCCTCTGACGAACCTGTCAGCCAACATATCTGAGCTTTTCGAAGTAGAAGCTTCGTGAGTATAGCCAAGACCTTCTTTCAGGACAGTTGGCCTTTGTGCTCTAAGCATGCTTTCCAGCTTCTCCTTAGCTCCTAGGTATTGTTCAATCATCAGCCCTCGCCAGACCTCGTCACTCCTTCTGAGTGAGTCATAATCTTTTTGCACGTCTGTGAGCTTCTGACTGAGTTGGGCTATTTCAGTCTCTTTCTCAGAATTGTCCTTAGTCAGAACTGAGATCTGAGTCTCTTGAAGCTGAGACTTAGTCATAAGAGATTCAATCTCTTCCTTGAGTCTCGCTACCAGATTCTCTGACTCAGTAGAGACCTGACAATCAGAAGAAAGTCTCTGATTCTCAGCCTTTACCTGTTCCAGTTCCTGAATCGTTCTGCTGAACTCTCTGCTCAGCTGAATCTGTTCCTCTAGTAGATCGTCGTAGGCTTGTACCACATCTAGAGGATCATCTGTGACCGAGCACGTGTTGTGTGTGCTGTGTGAAGAAGAGGTTATGTTAAGTTTGGAGTTTACCTCAGCCTCTTCTCCGGCCATCAGACAGTATTCAGATGTATCTTCAGAAACCGTCTCTCCGATCTCAACTGCGACAAATGCAGCTTCGTCCTCAGAGGAATACATGAATGTATCCTCCTCAATTGAGTTGTCGGATATCTCTCCGACTATGTAGGCCTGCCTTCTACGGGCAAATTTCTCTCGTCTGGCCTGCCGTTTTGCTCGTTGAGCAGCTGAGAGTTCGGGACAGTCGTACTGATAATGTCCCTCCTTCTTCCAGTTGTAGCAGGTAGATGTTCTGCTGCTTTTTCTAGATGAGTCTTTGGATGGACTAGCAACAGGCTCTGTGTTCCTGCATTCAGTAGAAGGTTTAGATTCTTCCCTTTTCTGATAATCTTTCTTACCTGAGGGAGAATCTATGTTGTATTTCCTCAGCTTTCTGACTCTCTCCTTTTCTCTCTGATATTTGAGAGCCATTAGTGCTAGCTGGTCAGGGCCTGACGTCTCAGAGGACTTTGCTACTGTTGTGGCCACTGCCTTACTTGAGGAAACAGGTTTGGCTCCGCTTTCTTGACTGTTGCTTTGAAGGCATGGTCAATCTCGAGTGTCGCCTAGAGCGCCGGAACATCGTTGGGGTAGGCTATGCTCAAATTCCTCCGTTTTCAGTTCTGAAAATATAACATCAGGAGTTAGAGCATTAAGATCAGAGCGACGTAAATAAGTAGCAAAAGGAAGCCACTTCTGTCGAGGTAGCGCTCTTAAGATCTTGGTGTTCATCTCTTTGTTGGTGAACATCTTCCCCAGCCTGTTGATAACATTGACTTGATTTGTAAATCTGACGCTGAGCTCATCAATGGTCTCACTGGGCTCCATTGCAAAGGCATCGAACTTCTGAAGCTCTAACTCGAGCTTGTTCTCTTTGATCTGCGGGGTTCCTTGGCTCAGTACAGCCAAGGCATCCCAAAGTTCTTTTGCCGTCTTGCAGTCTTGCACCCTCCTGAGATTAGAGTCACCGAGCGTTGTCAGTATTGCGTTTCGCGTAACTCGGTCGAGGTTGTGCAGCTTTTTCTCTTCTGGCGTGAAGGCTGATTTTTCTTTAGGGATCTTAGCACCAGTCTGTGCTCCTACACCTCCCACAACGGCAAATTCTACGCTGTCGATCATGGGAATGATGGGTCCAGACTCAAGGACGTCCGTCATGCTGTCGTACAGCGATGTGAGGTGTGCCTCCATTCTCACGCGCCATACCGTATAGTTTTCTATCGAGAACATCGGTACCATCCGAATACCTGACATGTCAGACATTATGTGAACGAGTATAAGGATGAATGAAGAGATGCTTGTGCAAAGAAAACGTTTTCAGGATCTATTCGAGAAGACCAGTAATACAGAATCGGCGATCAGAAGAACAACGTACGCTCTGATACCAATTGTTGGTCCGGAGACAATAGTCAGGTGTAGAGGGGGGGGTGTTGAATACACCTGATCACAGTTTCTTTTTCTCAGAACGTGAAGGACAGTTGAGCTGTAGGTTGCGACTGATGAACAGTGCCAGATATTAACCTTCGATCACGGGTCAGAGTGTGTCAGCTACTGAGCTCTCCTACTGACTTTTGTCAGTACTTGAAACTCAGTCAGAGACATTGTACGGATAAGTGTGTAGGGCCCGGAGATTCGTCTCAGTTTGAAAACGTGTTTTCGCAAGTTAAAGTATTTTGGCTAGTGCGTTATAAATACGTTTTATGCAAACATATAATTTTAAACCAGTTTGTATGCAATGCAATAAAACAGTAAATAACACAAGCAATTTAACGTGGTTCGGATACGCAAGATCCTACGTCCATGGTCCTGACAAGGCAGGAGAACTTGTTGATTAATCTGAGCAAGTCTCAGCAAGGAATCTCGTGCGGACCGGACGCACCCCTTCTAAGTTATAGTCCTTAGCGACTTTACAATTCAAACCTAAGTTCGAAAGGGGGGGATAATCTCCAACTAAGAAGGAGTTCTTACAATAAGAACAATTCACAAAAAGTGAACTCCTTCGAATTTCTAAGCTATAGATATGGCAATGACCTTAGCTAGAGAAGAAAGGGATCTAAAGATAACTCTAGAGAGAAGAACTAATGATATTCTATGAAGGCAAGTTCTTCGCTGGATGATCTTTAAGTTGCTAGAGTGTTTGTGAGCTTGAACGTTTTCCCTTGTGAATCCATTGCGTGGAGCTCGGATTTCTTCTCTATTTATAGTTGTGAGCAGGCATATGTCCGTTGGAGAAGACGATGCCACGTGTCACAAGCTTTCAAAGAAAACGACCATAATTTCGAATTGTTGCAGCAGGGCAATTAATATTGTACTCCCTCCGTTTCTTTATTGATGTCTACCTTACCATTTTAGGCTGTTTCATTATTAATGTCTACTTTCCTAAAATGGCAAATTCTCACTATCCACCCAATATGAGGTGGGCCCCTCATTATTTATTATCCATCTAATTTTCTTATACACTTTCTCTCTCCAAAAGTTTCTCTTTTGCACGATTCCGCTCCGCTCCGAACGTAGAAAAATTTGATTTTTAACTTTTTAAAAACTTTAGATTATTTCTTTTATTACAACATAAAAAAAATAATAAAAAAAATAAATCAAATGCTTAAACTATGCCTTAATAACATTTAGATAAATTCACACCAATCATTCATCGAAAACCGTGCCAATTTATTAATACAATTTAAACTCATTAATACACCCACTACCTTAATCTCCGTGCCGATTCTCAACTAGACATTAATAAAGAAACGGAGAGAGTACATGAGAGCAGACTTTAGTTGGTCATAGCAGGTAAAGCATGTCGGCTTCTCATTGGTCGAGGTTTGTGGTAGGTGAGAATATGTCAGAGATTAGAGTTGACTAGTCCACATCCTCGTATGCTCTTCTGCTGAACTTCGAAAAGACTTATACGACTGGGTCATTTTCTGTCGGATACAGTAGACTCAAGACAGTCTCTGTCTTCTTCGGCTGAGTCGGCTGACGAGCTGATAGGGCTTTGGTGGGTCAGCTGATGACTGCGAAGGTACTGAGCTTTGCATTATGTTCTTCTGCTGATAACTATCATCTGATGGGGTATCTCCTCCTGAGGTCAGATACAGCTGAAGTCAGAAGAATGCAAGCGATTACACTGATGACGTGGGGTTCTGGAAAGTAACTTCGTCAGAAGATCAGTCCAACAGTTTACCCCGTACAGGACTTAGACAAAAGATAAACAACTACGAAAAGTCTAGCCTATACATCAGCTAATCCTATCGACACTATACTACTGATATCAGCTGGGTTTTGTGATCTTCAATTCCATAGTACTACTATGATTTCCCCCAATATTATTTTAACCACTAATCAGCTGAATACCATCTACTGACTCATAACCCAACACATTCCATTTCAGACACACCAACACCTGAAATCATCTTAGCTCTTCTTAGCTGCATTCTTAGCTCTTCCTAAGTCAAGTCTCCAGCAGCTTCTGTCCTCGCCGGAAAAGTTCAGTTCGCCGGAGCTCGACGATCTTGCGGTGCTGCAATCTTCGAGACATTCGTCATTTCATCTTTGGGGACGAAACGCCACAACCGAGAGCACTACCGGGGCGTTTTTCGTCTTGCGGAGAGAGGCCTTCCTCAACTCGACAGTTGTGTTGTTTATTTCCTTTTGTTATTTAACAGTTTACTTGTAATAACAATTTGTAATTCAAACAAAGAAAGAGAGGGATATATAAATGGAGAGTGTTTCGTACCAGAGATTTCCCAAAATCAGAACCCGGACGGTGGGAGACGACTTCATGAAGTTCGAGCTGCGCGAGACCGACGCCAGCATCGCCAACGAGCTCGCCGAGTGATGATCGCCGAAGTCCCCACGATTGCGATAGATTTGGTGGAAATCGAGGTGAACTCTTCCGTCTTGAACGATGAGTTTATCGCGCACCGCCTGATCCCGCTCACCAGCGACCGCGCGATGGACATGCGCTTCTTGCTCGATTGCGACGCCTGCGACGGCGACGGCCAGTGCGGATACTGCTCTGTCGAGTTTCATCTGCGCGCCAAGTACATGAGCGACCAGACGTTCGACGTCACCTCCAAGGACCTCTACGGCTCCAATCACACAGTTGCTCCCGTCTATCTATCCGATTCCTCCTCCGAATTCGACAATTCAGATAGTCGGTACGTAATGGTGCTATTCCGGTAGCAATGTTGTTTTCGCCACTTCATATTTCTGGATTTCTTAGTTTTCTATTGTGTTATCGTGGTTGATTGTACGGAAAGAAAGTAAGAACAGGTAATGCGTAGTTGAATAGAATTTCATATTTGTCTTTGTTATTTTTGTTTTCCGCGAAGAATTGGGGGAACATATATATTGGGTAAGAAAGGTTTCAATCGAATGAGACGATATAGTTGAATTATTGGGAAAACTAATCTGTAGTCAGATGGTGTATGTTTGTTGCAATACAGTTGTAGTGTTTTTATTAGTATAACTGGTCCTTGCTGTTTTTTATTGTTGTCCTACAATTGAGTTATTGTTGTTGTGTTGATATAAGTAAAGAAAATATTGTAAATTTTATGAATTACAAGTACAAGTTGTTTTGGTGATGCAGGGGAATCATCATTGTGAAGCTTTGTCGAGACCAGGAGCTGATCTTGAGAGCCATAGCACGGAAAGGGATTGGCAAAGATCATGCTAAATGGTCTCCTTCAGCAACCGTCACCTTCATGTATGAACCCGATATCTAAGTCAACGAAGAGATGATGGACGCCTTGACCCTTGAGGAGAAACAAGAATTTGTTGAAAGCAGTCCCACCAAAGTATTTGACATTAATCCCAAACACTGGGCAGGTAGATCATTCACCTCTAAGAGTTATCATCTTATCTTCTCTAATTCGTGTTTCCTTAAGTGTAGTTTTACTTGTGGCTTTGTAATATCTAGGTGTTTCTTTCCATGTTATGATGCTGCTTGTTGGCTAGGTTTATGTTCATGATGCAGAGGCTTACACATATGATGCTGAAGTGATCAAGAAAGCCAAGGCAATGGGGAAACCCGGGATTGTGGAGATCCATGCCAAGGAAGACAGTTTCATATTCACAGTTGAGACAACTGGGGCAACAAAAGCTTCTCAGCTGTTCCTCAATGCCATTGATGTCTTGAAGCAGAAACTCGATTCTGTTCGCTTGAAGCTAATGAGCAGTTTGGTGAGCTGGGAGCACATAGTGATTTCACATCAACCAACTCAGGTCTGTGAAATCTTATTCTAAGCTCCGTAGTTGTTTCAACTTTCTCTCGACTTGATTTTGTTGCCCGGTAACTTGTCTGATCTCTGTTAAGCTGGTTGATGGGTAAACAGTATCCCACTTGTGGCGTGTAGAAGGCAAGGCTTGTTCTTTCTTCATCTGGTAATGGTTAATTTGACTATTTCTTACTACTTGTTAGTGAATCTTGATCTTATCAAAGCCTCAACTGAAAAGTCCAGTTTTCTTTGGGCTTTTTGCACTTTTGGATTGTGGATATGAAAGCCAACTTATCTGGTATTGAAGTTACTATTTGTCTTATTTTCTTTTTATCAAAGTATATACTAATAGGCCCAGAGTACACTGCTACTTTTAAATTTTAATTAATTGATGATAGTTTATGGTTAAATTAATGTCGTAAAAAGGGGGATTTAGTCCTGTGGATCTCCAGAATTTATATTGCATTGGTTAATGCAATTTATTCTCTCGTTTAACAGCTGCTCTGCCGCGGCGAGTTCACATAAGTTTGGATAGATTCTGACTTATTAATACTAAATAATACTCCCTCCGTCTCATTATTAATGTCCCACTTGCCTTTTTTGATTGTCCCGTTATTTATGTCTCATATTAAATAAGGAAATAAATGAGTGGACCACAATCAATCTAAGCAAGTGGACCTCATCCATTTATATTTTTACACCACAACTTTACATATTTACCTCTACTATCTTAATTACCGTGTCCAGTCCCAATGGGACATAAATAATGGGACGGAGGGAGTATATTGATTCATTAGTCTAATTCATGCTCAATTAATAAATAAAAA